>CAHIKZ030004155.1:2140000-2297500 GCA_903632075.3 Acanthosepion pharaonis | reverse complement strand
TTGGAATAAGGAAGTGTCTTACATACGCCGAGATGTTGGGGTTGAGGGGTCGGTTAAAGAACATTGCACCGGAAAACGCAACTCCTGTTAACGGATAGGTGAGGCTCGTTAACGGTGACGCCACTTGCAAAAGTATATGTAAACTGTTGACTTCGCTGGCAAAAGATTTGTTTCATCAACATATATGGATATCTTTGGTTTTAGAAGTATCACCTTCACCTGTCAAGTGACGCGAAAGTTTATGACCTGCCTTGTTGTATTTTCAAATTACATCTTTTCTGCGCAGAAGCTAAGTTAAGCTTGGTTCAAAATATTTTAAATAAACATTATCATTTCTGATTTTCTTAAAATAAGTTTTTAAAAAATGATAATTGATATTTAAAAGAATTTCAAAGTGAGATTTCCAGTTTTTTCTAAAATGGAAAAAAATGGTCAATATTGCTGACTCAAAAAAACAAGATTTTTGACGAAAATTTCGGACGTGCTAGAAATGATTAAAAAATGTAAAAAAAATACCCCCAAAATACTTGTATCTTTCCTCTTAATAATAACATAAACATTTAGACGATAAAATTTTGTTTTCGTTAAGTTTGGCGTCTTTTTCATCATGCTATGCTCTTTTTTTAGTGATCTCGTGGAGTTACCTATTTGTACGGTAGCGTAGAGGTTATCGTCGCGTTCTCTCACCTTTGTTAACAACTTTGAATTCCAAACCGTGGAAAAGACGAGAAATCATTCCACTATGTTTTATTTTTCAAGAAGTCATGGCAGTTTGCAGATATTAAAGAGAAGAAACTGATCGTCTATGTCCCGAAGGTACAGTGCTGTTCGATAAAAGTGACTCACCTGATTTTTTTTACTGAATGTTCTCTTCTACGATGAAACGAAAGTTGAGCTAAATTCAAAGGATAAGCGATCTAAAATCCGAAGAAGAAGCTTTGAAAGCTCTTTGAATTAAGCAGTAAGTACTGTCAAGCATCTGTTCAGTATAATGTTCTGGGGATGCTATACTTTTCATGGAACTGGTTTCTTAAAACTTATTGAAAAAACCCTCATGAGCGAGCAGTACAAGAGAATTTTAGAGTCTTTTCTGCTCCCTTCTGCTGAAAGGGTGCAAATCGACCCCACCAAGCTCATTTATATGCAGGATAATGCTCCCTGTCAAAAATCAAATTTGATGAAGGAATACTTTGATGAGAAGCAGGTGAGTGTTATGACATGGCCGCTCCAATCTCCTGATCTCAACCCCATAGAAAACTTAAGGATCATTATAAAGTACAGGCTCTCGAGAAAGCAGTTGAGCAACAAAGAGGATTTGATTGTGAATTTCATATCCGAATGGAATTCAATGCTTGAAGATGAGATTTGCCAGAACCTAATCAAGTCAATGCCACAAAAGGGTTGAAAAGGTTATTCAAATTAAAGGAGGACCCATAGATTATTAAATATTTCGAACTATATTACCTATTATAAATAAATTATACCTCTATTATTCTTTATTTTAAGCTCTGCGGTTATGTTTCTATTGATTACTAGTTGCAGGAAATAAGTGAGTCACTTTTTTGCATAGAGTTTTTCCCTAAATCTCATTCATATCCAAAATTATAATTATCAATCGAATACCTTAGGGTGAGTAAACTTTTTTACTAGGTGGTCGAGAAGGGGTCTTTATATTAGTAAGATTAAAAATTAGTTTGACCCAAAAACAATAGGCGAAAAAATGTTTAAGTAAAAAAAAATCAGGTGAGTCACTTTTATCGAACAGCACTGTAAATGCTGATTTTTTAAGCGTAGCTTAGATCTGGCACAAGGCCGAAAGTATGGGGCACCCAGTGAGGATCGACCTCACTATTCAGTCATAATTTCTCGTTTAAGTCCATCCTTCATATCTACAAATCTACCATTCATCAATGCATGTAATACAATTGCCATATATGGTCTGGTGCCGCCGCCTTTCGTCTCAAAGTTCTCGACAAAGACGGATATGCAATGTGATAGGTCCTGACTTTGCATATCGACTTCAGTCACTTTCTCACAGACGTGATGTGGCTTCCCTCAGTCTTTTCTACAAATATGAAGGTGCTCTGACTGCATGAATTTAAGCGAGCTACTAGGTTGGCATCTAGGTCCCACCCTTTTCCTGTCGAAACAATTAAATGTAACCTCCTCTTCTACTCCAACAGCTTCTTCTGTCGCACTTCCAGACAGTGAAACTTCCTACCTCTTACTTGCTTCCCTGATAACTATCTTCTTTAAAAATTTAAATGCAATGTCAATCGAAAGTATGGAGCACCCAATGAGGATCGAACTCCCTATTTAGTTCTAATTGGTTTAGCGAGACAAGCTTACACTACGTCGAAGTGCAGTGGTGATTTTCTAAGTGTAGCTTCGATGTGGCACAAGGCCGAAAGTATGGAGCACCCAGTGAGGATCGAACTCACTATTCAGTCGTAATTGATCTAGCGAGACAAGCTTGCTAACCATTAACAGCACGTCGAATTGCCTTTCCCGAAGGTGCATGACATTGTTTTAAAAAAATCATTAGGTATCTGGTTTTAGAAGTATTAAAATATGTTTGTACATTTGATTTTAAAACGGACGAGTTGCACCAGAGAATAAATAATTAGTGGTAGACTGACTGCAAAAAGCAAGAATCATTATCCCGGATGAGAAAAAAAAATATAATTGTATTTTCTTTCGTTGGATTTTGTGCCATCAAAGATGAATTTTAGAATTTATACCCTGAAGTTCATATTTGTACTCGAGTTGTAAGTGCACTTAACAATGACTAAAAAGAACTTGCTGTTCTTAACAAAGAACAGACAGACGACACATAGATCTGGGTTCCATTAGAGTAAATAAATAAATAAATTCTTAAAACAATTGAACAATGAACATTCTCGACTTGTGAGTGAATGCTCTTCCAGCATATTTCTTGATGTATATACAATGTATATATATATATATATATATATATATATATATATATATATATATATATATATATATATATATATATATATATATATATATATATATATATATATATATATATATATATATATATATATATATATATATATATATATATATATAAATAAACATAATAATACTGAGCAAAGGAATGACAAGATGAAAAACACTACTTAGTGACGCGTTTCGTACTAAAAATGAACTTCTTCAGGTAAATAACGGTTTTATTCATAGAATGAATATTATTTTCAAATTTTTGACGTCTAATATGTCTCTCAATCACCATTTCATAGCTTTTTATCGTCATTGTTTTTAAACAATAATAATTTTATGAGAAAAAGAGATATAGTGGGTGATCCTGAACAATTATTTTTGAAGGTCGGAGGGTGGTTACGGTTTATCAACAACTTTATGGGTTATTTCAAGTCGAAACATATTTGGAACTGTAAGAATATTTGGATGGGGGAGGTCGAGTGTCTATTGCGTTAACATTTTTTTTTTTCGGAATATCAATGATTTTTCCAGATACAAGTCCTGATATTTAACCTATAACTGGGGGAGAAGAGATGGATCCATAGTATTCCCAAGCGTATTTGCGTGTAAGTGAATTTAATGAATATGACTGGAATTCGAACTCGGCTTTCCGATTTCTCATGCAGATTTGATTGATATTTCTGCTTTTACGTTTTTATCAACCCTTTATGGTTTATTTAAAGCTGAAATATAGTTTGAATTGTATGAATAATTCTTTTCTTTATTTGCAAGTGAATATTGCATTAATAATCTTTTTTAACAAGAATCCTCTCTATCCTACTATTTAATCCATAGATGAAGGAAGAAGAGACGGATAAATGTTTTTCTCAAAGGCATTCGTGTGAAAATGTACGCAACAGATTAGGTATGAATTTGAAGCTTGCCAATTTCACTTTCTGTACAATTAGCTGTTGTACATCCCATAATATATATTTTGTGGCATTACCTATGTAATTATACATACAGTTAATTATTGATTTATTTTTATGTCTTATCAACACTTTAAGGGTTATTTAAAGCTGAAACATATTTTGGATTGTAAGAATAATTCTTTTCTTTTTGCGAATGAATATTACGTTAACATTTTTTTAAAAATAGCAATGATTTTTCCAGGTATAAATTTCACTATTTAACCCATAGTTGGGAGAGGAGATGGACAACATTTACTATAGGGGATTCCAAAATTAGTGCACTTTCAATATATCTTCACCATAAACTGTCTTTCTCAAACAGAGCGACATTATAGTTAGACCTATTTCAATGCACTAGCAATGCACTGAGCTTATTGATTTGTTATAATTTCATTAGTTGTTCATTGTAATCGGTCTGACCTTTATAATATCGACTTAATTCGGCTTTGATTAAAAGAGAAAGAAATCTTCAAGGCGAAAATGTCAATACTGTTTCGCCTTTAAAAAATCCCTCTTAAAAAAAAAATGTTCTCATTTCGGAATCCTCTACACAAAACGCCTAGGGTCATCCATAATCTCCTTTCCTTACAAAATTTACTACGATTACGATATGGAATTATTAATAACGACAATGATAACATGGTACAATTACTTAGTGGATTAAAGCGTTGGGACGTGAATTTGCTGACATAGCAATTGTGAGTTCAATCCCTGGGCTGGGCAGTAGAAAAAAGGGCGAGTAATAACTGAGCAGTACTAAAAATAAGAAATAGATCAGATATCCTTAGATATCGGCAGTGGAACGAGAGCAGTCTACACCCGTAAATTAAATAAACGGTTCAGTTAGAAATTCCCTAATAGGTCACCTGGATCGACATGCAACTGATGACGGCCGGTGGTGTCATAACGGCCGAAACGTTGTGATAACAACAATAACAACAAATATAAGCACAATGTAAATAGTTTAAATAATGATAATGCACCATCTCAGAAATTCAGACAGAAATGGCAATGACCATAAAAGTAAATGCGATAAAACGCTTCATGATATCGGCTAAGTTTAACATCGAAGCACATCGGAAGTTAAAAATTTAAAGGCTGAGATTTTAGAAATCATTAATTTAAGCGAATTCAGTTTCCTCGTAATCGTGAGTTTTTGGGTAGAGCAAATAAGCTACCTTCTCTGGTTAAGTGAAAGAGACAAGTAACACTCCAAGAACGAATAAACTATTAAGGTGAATCATAAATAATTTCCGTTTTTGTTTATCTAATTTATTCTTCAAAAAATCAATTGCAATTACACTTCATATTCACCATTATTTGCAATGACCTGTTGCCGCTTATCAAGCAGTTCTTCGATACATTTCGAGAAAAATTCCACCATTTTGACAAATATTTTCGACGAACCCATAAATTTGGCTTTAATTAGAGAATTTTTCTCCATTCAAAACGCTTTGCAGCAATCGAAAAAAAAAGTAATAATCAGTTGATACAAGATCAGGTAGACATGGCAGGTGAAGCAGTTCCTATGTAGAAATCTCTGCCGAATAAAGCCTGTCAGCAGCGATAACATGACCAAGAATTTCGTGTGCTCGATTCCTTGCAGTTGTGGCAAAGAATATAAAGGCGAAACAATCCGCCCTCTAAAAGTAAGTCTGGAAGAACACCGAAAAGCCGTAGTGAGGGCGAGACAAGTAACTCGGGTATGGCTGATCCTGTATGGCAAGACATGGGTAGGCATCAGCCATTGTGGAATGAAGTGAAAAATACTGGACAAGGAAGAACACTGGATAGTTAAACGCTAGGCTATGAGGACTTCCTCAGTAGGCCTAGCATAGAAATAAATACAATATGGAGCCGCTAATAAAGAAAGGACAACCAATCTTCAGTAGTAGTAGCATCAAACATGACAGGTAGCAGCAGTTGTAGCTGCACTAAACAGCAGGCAGGTTAGGTTTAAGGGTCTCAATAGCGTAGTGGAGGAAAATCATTGGCTCGTGAATTTGATAGTGATAGTGTAAGTTCAATTCTTAGGACGAGCAGTGTGTAATTGGACTGAGCAATACTAAAAAATATAGACGATATCCCTGGGAAGTGGAACAGGAATAGTCTACTCCCCCGCCCCACCAGATTAAATAAAGGGTTCAGTTTCGAATTTCCTGGAGGTTACACACATTGATATACACTTGATGAAGGGCAAAATGTCGATTATATATATATATATAATCAACGTGGCGTAGGATGTTTAAGCTCGCTCCTGCGTAGGGCTAATTGGGTCTCCAGGCCAAAACTAAAGGAGCCTCTGGTTCAGCTTAGAAAACAGCAAGGTTAACTGTGAAGACATAACACTGAATTCCTCAATTCACTCCATGGAATTTCAAAAACCTCACTTTAATTCTGATTCGGGCTATAAGCCCAATTCCGATCAAAAAGTCGATTTGGGCTGAAACTCCGATTTGGGCCGTAATTCCAAGTCCTGTCGAAAATTGAGTTCTTCAAATCACAAATTCCGTGGAACTTCAGTTTTGTTAAGTTCTTCACACCACAAACTCTGCAGAACTTGTGTCACTTTAAATTCAATAGAAATTCCAAACTTTTAAAATCCACCAATTTTTCAGTTATTTTAAAATTAGAATTTTTAACTGTTCCTTCTTCATCCGGACACAAATCCAAATGTTAGATGTTCAAGCACCAGATGAAGGGCAGATTTTCACTTCCGGAATCATCCTGATTCCAAAAAAGTAGAATATGCTTATGTAGAGCAAGTGTGGCTCGATTTAGAGGGGTTTCACACACACGGACAGACAGACAAAATTGGCGGTTTATTTATTTAGAATATATATATATATATATATATATATATATATATATATATATATATATATAAAAAAAAAGAACAGGAAGATATATAATCCGGTGTTCTTATAGATATTTTTATTTTTACAAAATAGTGCTCAATGTAAATTTACAGAGCATTAATATTATAAATTAATTAATTTAAAATATTTTTTTTTGCTACACAATTTTGCTGTGCCTTTAAAACCCATTAATAAATAAGTTACTCCAAAATTCGCTTGAAGATGAAATGGAACTAATGTCTTTAATTTAATTACAAAATATAATTCGAAGCTTTTAGCTTTCATTTTTGAAACATGGTTAGAACTGTGTAGCGAAAAAAACATATTTTAAATCAATTTATTATATATATATATATATATATATATATATATATATATATATATATATATATATATATAGGGGAGGTAACTTGTATTGATAGCTCACAGCAAACTTAATATAAATTTGAGTTACCATCAAAGTGGAAACATTTAGAAATAAATCCAATCTGAAACGGGTTAATCAAAACATGTTTTCTTGCTCTCATTTTTAATAAATATTTATTGCCCTAGCACTTTGGCAGCCGATACGCTGACTGCCAGGGAAGGGGAAATATATATAACCGTGATTCTATCCGGTTAGTTAATGCAACTAAGTGTTGCCATTCTCTTACATCTGGTGGGGATGACGACTCATCTGGTGTCTGTCGGTCTTCAGTCTTTAAGACCAGTCAAACCAGTTCTATAAAAGCATCTGTTTTTATGTATACAATCTCAGATTTAAAAAAAAAAATACATTTCTTCAAATAATTATTAATGAACGCATCACTACAGATTGAATTCGTTAAAATCTGCATTCGCCTTGAAAACTCGTATCATTTTTTTCTTAAATGTCGAACTTTTTTTTTCTTTTTCTTTTTTTTTTAAGCATTACGCCCCGAGAAAGGCGTGAAGCCACTAGGATGCAGGGGGTTGCAGAAGATTTGGAGCGAGAGCAGATAGGAGTGATAGAAGAAAGGATGAGGAGAAGGATAGTGGAGAGATCAAGGTAACTGGAGATGTCGATTGACATTACATTTGAATAGTTGGAGATTATAGCTCTCAGGGAAACAGTAATTGGGAAGGGTGTTCCACAGGCGAGAGGTGCGAGGTATGAAGCTATTGGAGTAGAAGAGACGGCTACATTTAAAAGTTTCTACAGTGTAAGGGTGAGAGCGGGATGCCAGCCTCGTAGGGCGCTTGAATTCATGAAGTCTGGGAACCAGTGAATGCAGCTCATCCGAGCAATGACCATGAAAGTATTTGTAGAAAAGACAGAGAGAGGCAACGGCGCATCTGTGAGAGAGCGACTGCAGACGAGATGCCAGAACAGGGCCAATTAGATTGCATATCCGCCTCTGGATCTTGTCAAGAACTCCGAGGTAAGCAGAAGGTGCCCCAGACCATTTATGGCAGCAATACTCCATGCAAGGGCGAATGGTTGATTTGTATATTTGAAGTATCGATTCCGGGGAGAAAAATTTCCTGGCGCGGCACACAGAGCCAACTTTCCTCAAAACTTACACAATCTCAAGAAAATGCAAGATTATTTCTTTTTAACAAAATTTATAATTTGATCGATCATAAAATGACCAAATGAGATGGACATTAGAAAATGGTTATGGAAAAATGTTACAGATTTTTTTTTTCTTTACGCTATTGTGAAGAAGCCGTCCGAATCGAACTACTTTTTACCAATAAACGGAACGAGACTGGTTCGCTCCTGTGTAAATGTCATGACGGATCTGATCTGACCCTTGTAAAGATAGAGAATGGCAGGTGAAGCCAAGTGCTTTCTGGAGTGGTATAAGGAACCGATCATTTCTCCAACGTCTTTAGCAATAGATCGTATATATGAATTCTACGTGGTCTGAGATGAACTTGAATCCCAAAAGACGTCCATAGCCAGGATTCTTATTGAGCGTGCAACATGTTTGGTGAGAATTTAGGGTTAACTCGGTGAAGATTTAGTTTAATTTTTTAAATTACAGCATAGTGTATCATGACTACCAAGCATGAAGGCAAAATAAACAAAATAGTCTATTTTATGTGCCGCGGGCGATCATAGCTCTCCACGATTTACTATCCCTTGTAGCTCTAAGCAATGTTTGAACCCTTACTATCCCACCCTGTTTATGTGCCGCTACCTATTTAAACAAGCACATTAGGTGTTTTACTTGCCGTTTTACCTCTGCCCGTTCTTCCTTCGATGTGTCCTGTGCGTGTTATATTCTCCAAGCTCTGTTTTTTCATTGTGTCTCAGAAATTTCAATTGTCTCTTTCTGATCTTAAGCAAAATTGTCTTTCACTTAGTTACTGGAAGGCATCTTTCGCTATTCTAATGCGTTTTTGAATTTCTGGGTCATATTTTTCATTTTCTGTTATAACACTTCCCATATTGTTAAATCTTTGTACTTGCTTTATTTTGACGTCCCCAATTTGTACCTTAAACTTTAAGTTGCCTCTTTTGCTAGTGACCATACATTGTCTTAGTAAAATCGTACTATCCATAAATGGTGTTATTATTATTATTATTATTTAGAGATGCCTGATAAACTCCAAAGAATCTGTAGTGTTATAGGTTGTGAACTGGAACCTCAGCTTCCCACTTGTCGCTTTCCCGCCAACGTAATACAACTTCCCTGTGCTTTTTCTATAAATAGTTTCATGATAATTTTTTCTGGTGAGCTTTTCTCTTTGATACCTCTACATTATAAATTTAAACGCAGTACTAGATTGACACATAGGTCACATCCTTTTACATTTGAAATTGCTAGATATACCCGTAAGTTCTATGTTAACAGTTTCTTCTCTCGCTCTCTTCTGGCCTCTTCTTTGCTGGTCAAATTTGATTTTCAAAACTTTTAATGCAATATCAATTGTCATCTGTCTTTTAAATTCATTCCTTTTATTGTTCTCTCTTCTTAATGTTTTCTTGATGTCGTGATACAGTCTTTGACTGTAAGCGGCGACTGTCAAACTCTCTGCATTAACAGAGAGGAACCCGGACGAAGCTTTGCCGAAGGGCAAGGTTTCGTTCGGGGAGGTAGACAGGGCCTGAACCCGTCAATGCGGTTCTAAAAAGGCTATATTTTTGGCCGAGCCTACGGGCTCGGGGATACCCACATTAAACCGGCCTTGTGCCATATTCAATCCTCGTGGGTGGATCGATAAATAGCGAGCCAGACCTCCGAGTCTAGCTGAGTCGTGATACAGTCTTTGACTGTAAGCGACGTCTGTCGAACTCTCTGAGTTAGCAGAGAGTAACCCGGACCAAGCTTTGCCGAAGAGCAAGGTTTCGTCCGGGGAGGTAGACAGGGCCTGAACCCGTCTAGGCGAGTTTAAAGGCTATATTTTTGGCCGAGCCTACGGGCTTGGAGATACCCACATTAAACCGGCCTTGTGCCACATTCAATCTTCGTGGGTGGATCGATAAATACCGAGCAAGACCGAAGAGTCGAGTCAAATCCAGAGTAACAGAGTAAAAGGTTGTAGGTAACCGGAAGTAGAGGTCACAGTGAGCGAGCACGTAGACTCAGTAAGAAGTCATACAGCGGTACTTCAATACCAAAGACTGTATCGATATTTTGCTACTAACCCGTATTCCTGGAACTTCTAACCTGCTTTACCAGTTTGTATTATTACGTTAATACATTATTTTCATATATTCATTCCTGGCGTTTGTTATTTATTGGTGCCGGATTTCAACCCGGAATCCACAACACTTTTCCTCATCTTTTAACACCCAGGAACCCCCTTGCATCTTAGCGACTTTACTGTCTAACTTGAGGGGAAATGAAAAAAGGCTTTGTGTCGGAGACCTCTTTTAGAAAATCTTAACGGAAATTTTCATCCTGAATGCTCGTGACACACTGGAAGAAGAAAAAAAAATTGTCAAACCACCGGTCTCTCCATTCCGCCATCCATTCCCAAAAGCTCATCAGGTAGGTGATCCGCTCTTTCCCTGTCCTTCTTACCCTTTATATACCATGTGAGTGTCAAATTTTCCAAGCCCTCTTTCCTCATCATGTGTACAATAAATTTCATCTATCTCTTTCTGATTCTGACTAAAATAATCCTTTTTGTTTCGATTTCTTCGTTGCTTCCCATATGTGCATTGCATGAAGTCAGATCTGTAGGAAAATTTCCAGTATTCACTGCCATAGAGAAGTATTAACATGACATGGCATTTCGATGCTTTTTTCTTTGTTTCTACCAAAACATTCCTGTTTCTTAGAACGTTGCTTTGTTTTTGGAATGCATTTTCTTTGCTATTCCGATATGAAAAATTATTAAACATGGTTTAGCTGACATCAAGCTTAGTGCTGTAATAAGAAAATTGCGCTATACTAATCTTTCAGATATAAAGGACAGGCCTGTTTGCTATAAAATGCTAAAGCCAAATCTTTACACAATAATAGTGGAAAACACGTAATCACCAGAGATACATCAACATCATTTATCAAAATCCGTAAATTTGTATGCGTATGTATATATCTGTATTTATATACATGAGTGTTCAACAGATTGGCAACGCGTGATTGCGAATGTAAATTTCAGTTTCAAATAGACGAGGTTGTTGGAATTCAAAAATTTCCTGAACATTTAATAAAAGGGGTAGCTGGAACAAGAATATTCTGGGTGGATTTTTTGTAAAATAATAAAAATAAAATAATCGTCCCGGTTATTTGAAACTCAAAGATATATGTTTGGGGATGAATTTGGGTTTATATCAATGTTAGTTTGGTTTATTTTACGACATATCAATTTTCGTTGGGTTATTAAATGTTGAGTTTTGTATGGTGCACCCGGTGAGGAGCTGAATCACTAGTCAGAAATAATGACCAACCAGGCTAGCCTCGTTAAGCATTAGCCTTACGTCAAGTTAGTTTGATTGATTTTACAACATGTCAAACTTTTTTTAATTATTCAGTGTCGATTTTTGTATACTGCACCCAGTGAGGAACTAACTCACTACTCAGAAGTAAATGGTCAACCAGACTAGCCTCGTTAACCATTACCCAACGTCAGGTAGAGTTGATTGATTTTACAACATGTCAATCGTTTTTGGATTATTCAGTGTCGATTTTTGTATACTGCACCCAGTGAGGAACTAACTCACTACACAGAAGTAAATGGTCAACCAGACTAGCCTCGTTAACCATTACCCAACGTCAGGTAGAGTTGATTGATTTTACAACATGTCAATCGTTTTTGGATTATTCAGTGTCGATTTTTGTATACTGCTCCCAGTGAGGAACTAACTCACTACACAGAAGTAAATGGTCAACCAGACTAGCCTCGTTAACCATTACCCAACGTCAGGTAGAGTTGATTGATTTTACAACATGTCAATCGTTTTGGATTATTCAGTGTCGATTTTTGTATACTGCACCCAGTGAGGAACTAACTCACTACACAGAAGTAAATGGTCAACCAGACTAGCCTCGTTAACCATTACCCAACGTCAGGTAGAGTTGATTGATTTTACAACATGTCAATCGTTTTTGGATTATTCAGTGTCGATTTTTGTATACTGCACCCAGTGAGGAACTAACTCACTACACAGAAGTAAATGGTCAACCAGACTAGCCTCGTTAACCATTACCCAACGTCAGGTAGAGTTGATTGATTTTGCATGTCAAACTTTTTGGGGTTATTCAATATTGAATTTTGTATAGTGCACTTAGTAAGGTGGTAACTTATTACTCAGGAATAATGGCTAACCAGACTAGCTTTGTTAACCATTACCACACACCGATATGCCTATATTAGCGTTAGGCATGTGATGTGTATATGTGGGTGTGATTGTTTTTTATCCATACATGTGCGTAGGCGTTAGGCATGATCTACAAGCACGTTTCTGTGCACATACGTTGTGTGCATCCGCATGTGTGGATGCAAACAGATGCGTAAAAGTGTGTCATGAATTTTCTGCGGGTATTTTTGTTTTGTATGTGGGTGTTGGTATTTAATGTTAGATGCTATTGTTTTATTTATTCTTTAATATTATTGTTTAATATTCGATGAAATTATATGTCGAATTTGTCGTTTAATTTTCTTTTGAAATGATTATTTCCTTCTTTTGTTTTTTTTTCTTCACGAAACTTCTTCGTCAAACTTAACTCGGGCTCTTTGGCGAGGATATATTTTAAACAAGCTTAAAATCTGTACTACCGGGCGTCATTTACGCTAACTCCTAAGGAGGGCTCTTAAATTGACCTTCATCACAATAGGTAAGGAGGAGTAGATGCAATAGGCAAATATGGACTACGGAAGAAATAAAAATTGATCGCTGCATTTAAATATTGTATTAACATTTAAGCTTTCCTTTTAAAAGTTCATCGATAATTCTTCTGCTGCCACTTAATTTAAAGAAAATTTGATGTGCGTAGGTCCTTACTTTCCGTACAAACAATTGTTTTTTTTATTTAATGGGTGACTTTCGCTGGATTTCGTAATTAATATCGATTATTCCCAAATTTATTTCCAAATTATAAAAGTTGTTATCGCACAAAAAAAATTCGTTCCCAAAAAATCATATAAAAAGGAAAACGCTCAAAACAATCTCAGTAAAGAAAACTTGGAAATCCAAAATTTCATGATTGCAGATCCGGGCCCGGATCTGGCTCGGAATGTTTTTAATTGGTTCACGGAGTCAACCTGATTCCAAATTGGTATGATTTATTGGGCTTCGACCTCTAGGAGTAAAGTTGAAAAAGTGTGACACACCGGCATTCGCATTTATTTATATAGAAGATGAGATTTTTAAAAGTTAGAAAGTTGTGCCTCTTTAACTGAAAAAGTGTGACACACACATACATACATATATATATATATATATATATATATATATATATATAGGTAAAAGAAGATGTTATTTAAACTGGCGTCAGAAGAGTAGGGGTTAATAAAGGCACAGTGTAAGTTACATGTAAATGTGTGTAGCGGTGAAAATTTTGTCTTGATTTTTTTCCTTATTGGATCAATCTTTCGAACGATCAATGTGTCCAGAATTAAAAATACAAACAAACGAAAAAAAAAACCGGTAAAACACGTACCTATCGTACGATCTTGATATCAGTTGTTAATGGATTCCAAGACCCTCATCATTTATTCGTGTCTATTTGAAGAGGTACAACATTCTCTCGCTGAGAAGTATATTTCATTTATACGTCAAACCAACTGTAAAGATGAAATGAATTTGATAAAGAAACATTTCAGTAGACAATGAAGAAAACACCTTTTATTTTTTATTTTTTTTTGTCCGTTTGAGAATTTCCCCCGGGGCCATTTCTATGAGGACATTTAAATTGACTTTTTAACAATATTTTCCAAATATTATAATAATTAAAGGCTTGTTTCTATGTCTTTTTATTTTGTTTTCATATAGTTTGCTCCTTTCAAATACATTTCATAAATGTTTTGAACGCAAAGCTTAAGCTGATTTAGACTTAGATAAATGAAACCGTGGCTAGTGAGGTTCTTAGGGTTGGTGATTCTGCAGATAGCGAGGTTCTAGTAATATGTTACACCTTGTGGACTGAGTTAAAAAATAAACCCACCGCATTCCCTTACCAACCAAAAGGGGCTACCAGTACCAATGTCTATATTTTTGGCTCCTACAAACTATATATATATATATATATATATATGTGAAGAAATATAGTTTTAAGGTGTGCTATATGTAAGGGATAAAGTGCTCAATATCAGAGATAGAGCGTATGTAAATATAAAAGTGAACCTTGAAGTCAACGCTCAGAGGCGACAGGCTGTTTCATGCTAGACGCAATTGTCAGGCCGCCTGACAATTGCGTCTAGCATGAAATAGCCTGACGCCTGACGCCTGTCGCCTCTGAGTGTTGACTTCAAAACTTCATATATATATATATATATATATATATATATATATATATATATATATATATATATATATACCAAATAAAGGGAAAGAGCAGACAGATTAAAAATCTACCGTTCTTTAGCATTTTTTTTAAGAACGTAGAGGAAAATATATTTTAATAATATTTTTATTTGAACTGAAAATTGTTCCATTTCATCAGGCGATGTTTGGTAACTCATGATAATTTTTAGTTCCGAAACATGATAGCTTTTGTGTAGCGATGTAAATATTCTTCAAATAAAAATATTATTAATACATATGTAATTGTGTATTTGGGCAGTTTTCTTTTTACAAGTTTTTACAAGTTTCGTTAAAAAGGAAAGTGTCAGTAGTTTTTAAGGAAACTTGTATAAAAGTGAAACAGCTTCCCACATGCACAATTATTAAATTATATGATCCGGCAGCCAACAAGGAAAGTGTCACTCGTAATCAAGTAAACACACACACACACACACACACACACACACATATATATATATATATATATATATATATATATATATATATATATATATAAAAGGCAGGATGTGTGTGTGTGTGTGTGTGTGTGTAACGAAAAACTTCGACGGATTTACACCAAAATTTACATGCACATGCTAGCATGCAAAAAAAAATCGATAGCTGCATTCGTCACAAGTGGGAAAAATTTAAATCTGCATGGCACTTTACTCCAATTGGCTCATTCGCTTGCTTAAACTCAACGTTGATTCTGATTCCGCAGAACTGGGTTGGGTGTGAAAAAGTATTTGTTGTTAACATTCTTTTTTCATTCGGTTTTTCCAGTTACGAGTCCTTTCTTTAAAGCTGATCGTTTTGTGTTCATTTTGTTTAGTTCTTTTTTCGTAACAGATTTAATGTTTAGTATAGAGCTTAGAAAAAATTCGCAGTGTGAGATAGGCAAGAAGTAAGGCATGTATCAACATCAACACGGCAAAAGGCAGGCCTTTAAAGGCAAGGAAGGGCAAAAATATTTTATGTCAAGTGATAGCGATTGCTGTATGAGTCGTACGATTTTTGAATCAAGCACGGGCAACGCCGGGCCATGCTGCTAGTATATATATATATATATATATATATATATACCAATGATTAGAATGTTCGCTTTCCGACCATGAGACCCGAGTTCGAATATCACATTAGTCAATTTGTCAGGAATGTGACTTTTTGATGTTATCGGCCGGGAAGGCGATCCCAGCGAGTGGCACCTTTAGAAAGTACATGAAAACCATACCACAGTTTGACCCAAACCTTGTGAAATCATCGTGACCGAGGGTTTCTGCGTACGGGCCTTCTTCAGGCTGTTGATCACGCCAGATAATGCGCTCTCTCCCAGAAACTGTGATTAAGATCCGCTCAGCATAATTGCAGTATAAACCACACGTGGGCCCTGTGCGTGTTGAACAAACACAAATGTGCCTGAGCATGCGTCTGCAACAGGGATTGCCTAGCCGCCCTAGTAGAGAGGCATACTCGGATTATATTATTATTATATATCGCACGACATAACTGGTAAAGGTATATCTTTTCCCAGCTTCTTGCTCGGACGAATTTGCGTGCCTTCCCAACAAAGAAGATGCCTGCTCATGCATGAATGAAATAGACACACTGCATCCATTTTCTTTGTATTCTTAATCTTATCCTCGCGATGCAATCATGATATTAGAATTCGTTTATGCTTGATCCGCTTATCTTACTTGAGTTCAGGTGGGATGCACACACACACACACACACACACGCATACACATACACATATATGAAAATCCACCCGCAGTTCCACCTACATCAAAGAAGATGAGAATGGAGAAAGCATTTACAATGTACGGAGTGCTGTTTTTCGTTTGTTTGAACCCTCGGGACCATTTTTTTTTAAAGGAACTCAGTTGAACGTTCTTTGTTGCACAATGGTCATAACTTTGGCTTAGCAATCTTATGGTGGAGAGTTCGATTTCTGTTGTCTGTTACTTCCATTTAACCTTTTTCACAAGCGGAATTCTCTCTCACATAATGGATTTAAAAAAAAAAAGAAGTAATTCCATTGTCCAACATTCATTCACCAATTATATGCTGAGTTTCTTCCATTCATGAATGGTTTCACTGTCAATGATGTTCCATGCTTTAAACGTCTATCTGTTTTTTTGTTTTTTTTTACAGTAATGTTCACTCTCTACTAGGCCCAGGAGCCACTCGAGATAGAGGGATACGTTAAGTCGTAGTTTATATGGATAGAAGAAGAAGATAATGGTTAACTCTAGACTAGAACAGGTTAAGATTGTAGTGATCGGGTAAGCATCCACTTGGGAGTTTGTTCTACAGGGCGGTGGTTCTCGGGAAGAAGCTGTTTGATTGAAACTTATTTCTCGCCGATGGAATACGGAAGGGTTGTGGGTGATTTGCTACTATGTAAATGGCATGAAGGGTCCTACCCGTGAAGAGTAGACCCGGCGGAACCAAGGAATGTAGTTCGTCTGAGCACTTTCCATGGAAGGAGCGATAGATCAGTTAGAGACTCAACACACCCGCCTCTGTGTGTGTGTGTGTGTGTGTGTGTGTGTGTGTGTGTGTGTGTGTGAGAGAGAGAGAGGTTGGAGAGTGGAAAATAAATCTTCTCCAACAAGGACTCGGAGACACTTTTGAAAGTGAGGACTGGGCAGTTCTCGTCTAAATATAGCAACAGTACTCAATTTTCGGCCCTGATCTGGAAAGGTAGAGGGCAGCATGAGGAGTCAGGTGCCAGTACAGGGAGCCGATCATTTTATCTGCATGAGTCTCAAGTTCACGCCAGACCTCAAGTGAAACTCATATATACAATCCATTGCTAAAGATAAATGGTCGGCTGGTTCTTCTGTCCCAGAAAGTACATGACTCCTCCTGGCATGCTTTATCTTTACAAGAGTCAGATTAGAAAACAAATGGAACATTGCTGCCATACTCGGCCTTAATTTCCAGCCTTAACAGAATTCAAATTAAAAGCGTGGTCTTTCGGGGGGAGTCTTCCGCTCTATAATCTCTTTTCCACGGGCACAACGTTATGAACTTAACGATACTCTATCGCTATTTCCATGACAAATGTTCAGATTAGAACCATTCTTCACTTCCACCAGTTCACATCTTTACGGTTAGGTCGTGCCATTCTACTTGTTCGATCAGACTCATTTTCTCTGTATTCCAAAAGTAAAGAGAAAGTTCAGCTCAGGCAGTTCTTTTCTCAAGAACTGTCACTTTGTGGAAAGAATTCAAACATGGATGCTTCCCTAAACGCTACAATGTTAACAACTTCAGGTCATGGTTCAATCATTATCTGTTCTCACAATCTTCAAATCCTACCGCACTCATATCACATCTCCTTCATTATAACCATTTTAATAGTAACCCTCTGTATTTTCATACATGTTTAATAGTAACCCTCTGTAGTTTCATACATGTTTAATAGTAACCCTCTGTAGTTTCATACATGTTTCAATATGTGGTTATGCGTACCAATTTTTTTTTTTTCGCTTGTACTTATTTTCTGGAATAACCCCGATATACTTTTTCCACATTTAAAACTTACCGTATTTGCCGGCGTCAAAGACGCAGTTTTTCTCTCCTGAAACAATTTCGAAAATTTGCATAACATAGAGGATTTCAGTTTACCGTCTGGCACAGATAACCTTCCTCTGGGTTAACATAGGCCTACAAAAACCTTAACCTCCGCATTGACTTGTTTTAGGTAAAAAAAAAAAAAAAAAACTGTCTTTGACGCCGGCAAATACCGGCATGTCAAAGTTTTGAAGCTAATGTTTCGAAGAAGAAAAAAAAAAGAAAAAAAAAGAAAGATTATATTTTCTGAATTATTTTAAAACATTTAATGGCAGTAGCATTGTTATAGATTGAGGCCAAGAAGTTAGTTTTTTTGTTTATTTCTCAGTTTAAAAATAAAGTTATGGATCTTCGGCGCCTCTAGCCTTTTTTTTAGCGCTGTTGATGAATGTGAATGATTCATATTGGTTAAACTTCAGAGAGTTTCGATTGGGATCTTTTAGTTTTTGATCGGATCACCAGACCTTCAAAACAATGAACCTTTTCGTTACTCTAGTGAAAATCTTCTCGTAACTGCATTTCTCTTCTTTTTTAGTTAAATTTTGGATAATTTTATTCCAGTGGATTGTAGCTACTTTTCTGTAGCGGCGTAAAACAGAAGTAGACATTGCTACAACTATATTTTGACAATGTCATTCGAAAAAAAATACCGGACAACAGTGAAGATGAAATCTTTTTTAAGGAAGAAGGACAAGATCACTCTGTGGACGATGACGACGACGACATGGAAGATAACGAAAACACATACAACATAGAAGAAACTGTCATGGCGCCTGCCTTTGTCACGAACAGAAATGAAACAAAATGAAATGTCGACGTTAATATTAAAAAAAAAATACGGATTGATTGTTTCGTTTTCTACGGCTTATCGACCCTTTGCAGATTATTTAAAGCCAGAAAATATTTTTAGATTGTAAGAATTTTCTTTTTTTTTTTTTGATAATAATGGTTTAGTGATACAAATCATACTAATTAACCCATAGCTGGGAAGAGAAGAGGTGGATTCATGCCTTTCCAAAGGGTATTTGCGCAAAAGTGGATATAACATCCCGAACAGGAATTGCAACTCGGCTCTCTGAGTAACAATTCTGAACTGTTAACTTTTATACCACCCACATAC
This sequence comes from Acanthosepion pharaonis, assembly GCA_903632075.3. Lineage (NCBI taxonomy): Eukaryota > Metazoa > Mollusca > Cephalopoda > Sepiida > Sepiidae > Acanthosepion > Acanthosepion pharaonis. Next base: position 2,278,105 of record CAHIKZ030004155.1, on the reverse strand, counting down.
CAATGCTTTTTTTTTTAAGCGTTTCACCCCCAAGCATGGCGAGAAACCACTAGGACGCAAGGGGTTACAGAAGATTTGGAGCAAGATCAGATAGGAGTGATGGAGGAAAGGATGAGGAGATGGATAGTGGATAGATCAAGGCAACTGGAGATGACGATTGACATTACATTTGAATAGTTGGAGATTATAGCTCTCAGGGAAACTGGAATAGGAAAGGGAGTTCCACAGTCGAGAGGTGCGAGACATGAAGCTATTGGAGTAGAAGAGACGGCTACATTTAGTAGTTTCGACAGTGAAAGGGTGAGATCGGGATGCCAGCCTCGTAGGGCGCTTGAATTCATGAAGTCTGGGAACCAGTGAATGCAGCTCCTCGGAGCAATTACCATGAAAGTATTTGTAGAACAGACAGAGACAGGCGACGGCGCGTCTTACAGCAACTTGTATTCCCAAATAGTTATCCATCTAATTACTGACCAGGTTCGACGTAGCTTAACTTCGGTGATGGTACGGGAACCGGTATTTCAACGTGATGTATCCGTAAGCTTAAAACATTCAGTATTTGGTTAGTGATTTCAATACTTTTTCTATACATTAGTCAGTTTGAACTACAGTTGTAACTTACTTTCAATTATATCATTTCGAATATGAGGACGCATGTTTGAAAAATACTTACTATTTAATTCCCGTCTGGAAAATATTGCGTATTATACATGAATAATTACAGTATGGTTTTATACACGTCTATTTCCATCTATTACTTTATCTATCTCTCTATCTATGTGAACTCTCTCTTTCTCTTTATTTGTGCGTGTGGGTGGGTGTGCTTTTAAGTGAGAGATATACAATCATATATCTATTTTCATGCCCACACGCTTATATAAATGGTGTATATGTACACACACCAATACTTATTGATATAGATTTAGAAATTGCTCAACTATATATCTTTATTTTTGCTCTGTGTAAATGAGTTTGTTGAAAAACCGCCATCCATAGACAACAAAATGCTAAGAACGGTCTAGCAAAAGGTAAATAAAAGAAATTCTATTGAGAGAAAGTGGAAATGGCCCCTTTAAAATGCGGATATATTCTCGTTATATTTATACAACATAGTGCTAAGCACATTAAGCAAAAAAATAAGTTTCTAATCTAATACATGTATTTGTCCAATACAAATAATGCCCTTAATCCCCCATATGGATTAATAACTATATAGAATTCTCTTCTTTTTGCATTTTTTTCATTATTAGCTTTACTCTTATTGTTGTTGATTTTTCTCATAACATTCTGGGCTGATAAACTCTTCGACCGCTCGAGCAAAAAGCGGAAAATAGAAAATAAAACAGCCTTTCGATGAGGCCTGAATTCGCATTCTTCATATTGGGATGTTTCGTCTAAGAATTAAAAAAAATATTTGTTACTTTATTGTACCAAAAGTTATTAATACAGCATCGCCCTCTCTCTCTCTCTCTATATATATATATATATATGTATATATATATATATATATATATATATATATATATATTTTTTCTCGTTTTTTCTAATTGTCTTGTTAGGGCAAGGTAGAGAGATGTTAAGTTTGTGACTCTTTGGAAAGCCTTGTAATTAAATAGGGATACCGATGGATGTGTACGTTGCGTAGTTGTTAGTGAAGCGGAATGTGGGATCTTCTTTCTTTTATGTGCCGTGTCCCTTCAGGATGTAGGCGATCATGGCCCTCCACATCTTCCTGTCCCTTGTAGCTCTTAATAAGTTTTGTCATTTTGTTATTTCTCCCAACCTCTATTCTGTCATCCGTTTGCTCAAACCCATCAAGTATCTGTCCCTCTTTCCCTCTATCTGTCCCGTGAGTATCAGATTTTCCAAGCCCTCTTTCCTCATTACTCCAGATATTTCAACTGACTCTTCCTGGTGTTAAGTATAAGATTCCTTTCCGTTTCCATTTTCTCTAAAATCTCGTCGTTGCTCACATTTTTGGTCCATAGTATACCCAGCATCTTTCTGTAGAACAACATTTCTGCTGCTTCAAGTCTCTTTTTCATCTTTGAGTAGATTGTCCAGCATTTGGTTTCATACAGGAGGACAGATATCACGTAACAGTTTAGTACTCTTTTCTTTTTCCAACGATTTTTTTTCAGTTTCTTAATACTTTGCTTAGCTTTTGGAAGGCATTTTCGCCATCCCAATACGTCTTTGGATCCCAGTGTCGCACTTTCTGACCTCTGTTAGAACATTTCCCAGATATTTAAATTTCTGTGCCTGCTTCATGTTAGTATCCCCGCCCTGTAATTTACATTTTGGGTTCACCCTTTGGCTGATAACCTGTCTTCTTGAAGTTTCTGCTTAGTCTTTTCTTTTCGCTTTCCTTCGCTATCTTCTGTAGAAGGTTTTGTAGTTTCCTTTCCGTGTCTGCTATCAACACTGTGTCATCTGCATATCTTATGTTGTTAAGATTGTGGTCGCCAATAATGAATCTTTTTATTATTATTATTATTATTATTGCTCTGAATGTGTTGTATAAATATACAGATATTAGGTAGCCTAGGTCAGCATTTTAAAGGGGTCATTTTCCTCCTTGACAAAGGGTATGAATTCATCTCCTTCGCCAAACAGGGTATAGTGGCCTCACTAGTTTTGGTGGAAAACCAGTCTAGTAGAAAAACAACACTGAGTTTAAAACCAGTTGCCCCTGGTGCCAGGACCGCTGCAAGAGTCTCGTTGTCTCCCATGGAATCTATGATATGGGGGCCCCGAATTTATGATAAAGTACCCCCACTTTCCTGCATCTCAATTAAGGAAGTATTCATATACAAATTTTATTGTAACCTAATTATGTACATAAATGAATCATATACAAAATCGGTGAACAATTCAACTAGAAAAATTGAAAATGCAATGTATCTTAATAAAATTAGAGACATGTCATAATATCACATTAAATAAACGTTTGCGGTAATTTTTAACGTTAACTGAGATTTTTCTTGTTAAAAATTTGAAGAAATTTAACACATTCAACATTATGGGTAAAAATATACTAATTTTATATAGTTTTTTTTTTTCAAAACTTAGCATGAGCAAAACAAATTCACGACAAAAAAGAAACCAGAATGACGTCAAAATCTGCGAAAATTTTTCATCCTTTAAAAGTCAGTTCTGCTTAATTTAATTTGTAACGTGTGTAAATGTAGGTAAAAAAAAAAAAAAAAAAAACAAAAAAACAAATGTTGATAAGATAGCAAGGGTCACAAAGCACTGTCCAGGACCACCCATCAAGCTCCTCCCACCCCGGTTGGCGGCGGGGGGTGGTGTCGTGAGTTGTACGTATCGGCCCTGTCTGGGGTTAACAACTTCGCTTGGTAAAACATACTTGCTACAGAAACCAAGGTAGCAACACCTAGTGTAGTGAGTTTGTAGCTCCGTGCTTCGCAGGGAAATCTAATGGCACTAAGAAGAGAGGTGTGGTTAATATCCAGAATCAAAGCTCTTTTGACGGTTCCACAATAAAATTTCTTTCTCATAATTCCTAAGTGCATCTATCACCCAAAATATCTCGTCATTGGATAATGGCTAGAGCAAGATGTCTTTTTTTCTTCAGTTAATGAAGTCTGTCCTCACTGGATGCTCCATATCAGATATTTACTCTTGCCTTATTGTTGTACAAAAAAAAACCTAAGTTAACATAGATAAATAACAGTAACCATTCTATATTTTCTCTACGCTCTCTCACTGTCTGTCAGTTTTTCTCTCTCAGCTTATGTGTATTGTAGCGATTTTCCAAGCGTAGCTTAGATGTGGCACAAGGCCGAAAGTATGGGGTACCTAGTGAAGATCGAACTCACTACCTACTCATTCGTAATTATGCTAGCTAGACAAGCTTGCTAACTATTATACCACCTCAGGATGTGTATTTGTATATCACTTTCTTCACGCCCCTCTGTGTTTGTATTAACCTCTTTCTGCCTCCCTCTCTTTGTATTTCCTCTTTCTACTGATGTGTAACGATGAGTTGGTTTCTATTCAAGTAAAAGCCGTCAATGCACAAGTGCGCATGCGTGTCTGCTCTTTTCTCTCGACAGTTCATCTGTTTTTCTTTATCGCTTCTTCAGTTTTATTCAATTAATTTTTCTCGTATTTCACACTCTGCTTCCTCTTGTTTTCTTCCTGTTTCGTGTTTAGTTTTCCGTCTTTTCAATTATCTTTTTTTTTTCTTATTTTCTTTTTTCTTTTTTGTTGTTGTCTAAGCGTATTTAGCACAAAGACAAAAAAAGTACAGACACCCACTTAGGATCAAACTCACCTATTAAGTAGTAATGGTCAACCAGACTAGCCTACTAACAATTACTCTACGTCGAAGTGCTCACAAAAAGCTTTCGTTAACCAAATCTTATATACTACACTTCCTTCCTGTATATTCCTTCCTTCGTCGCATTAATTTATTCCCGTCTTCATTCATTCATTCATTCATTCACGTTTTTCTCTTCTTCTTACTCAATCATTCAAGACTGTTTTTATCGCTGTTATAAACATTGCACATGAAGAGTACTAAATACTTGTGGGAACTAAAAGAATAAATTTACTTTTAAAATGCTACTAGAAAATAAATTGTACAGAAATTAATAAGTAAAGAGGGATTTCGTTGCAAAGAAAATTGTAGCTTTTATTAACTGTTATTAATTCAACAGCAGAAAATTAGATGCAGCATTCTGGTGTTAGCGTTTAATGCTGAAAAAAATTATACGTCAAAAATCAAAATTAACGATTGGCAAGAATTAAATCATTCAAACTTTTACTACGAGAAAAGGGAAATAGAGTTGTAAAAAGATTTTCAGTAAATAAGTATCTACGAAGGAATAATACGATCCCTAAACAAGATAAAACGCCTTGATCCAAGCAGTTTAAATACAACTAAATCTGCATAATATAAGTAAAAAAAAGAAAAGAGGAAGATTATCAACAACAATAAAATAGTTTTAATCCTGTCAATAATATTGGCAATAAAGGACGGAATAAAATTATTTTAAAAAAAGAAAGGAAAAAAACGGGAAATAGACGAAATTAAAGAGAAAAAATAAAAAACCAAGTCGTTCTATGACGTAATTATTCTATATATTCCCCTTTTTTCTAATTTTTCATGTTCCATTTTTCCCGATTCCTTTCCTTCCAGCGTGTGTGTGTGTTTGTGTGTGTGAGAGAGAGAGAGTGAGTGAATACCTAATTATCACCCAACGTAAACGACAACAATGTATAGTTGACTTGTTCGTTCATTCAATTCGTGTCGTTTAATTTATACGCGACTCAGGCACAATAACCAAACGATTAATTGTAAGATCAGCTGTGTTTGAGATTCATTACACTATATTTCAACGATAATTGAGTGAGTAACGATTTCTGTCACCAGACTTCGATAAAATAGTGCCACGTACCAGATTTGGATTAATAACGATAAATCATTAAAATTATCGCTTGTTCCTTTTATCCTCCTTCTTCGAATCACGTAGGCTGGCGCTACAGAATCACAAAGAATTGTACCAAGTAACAAAAATTACATTACTGGAAGACCGTCGAAGAGAAAATAATGGTATAATCAAGATATTGACGTTCCACTCTACTTCAGACAAAAGGTTAGGAAGGAAATCCCCATAATTATTGGAAAGATTGATCGATAAGAGTGGACTTGAGAAACCTATTTCCTTGAAAAAATTGTTTTAATAGAAGGATTTTATAAATTTCAACTGATAGTATCACTGGCTGCTCGGTCAATGAATGCCGAATATTTCCTTATAAGGAAACAGCTAATATTACTGTTAACATTGTCAGTATGGTGGAGGGAGTGTTACTGAGAAAGATTAATTTTATCTTATTTTTTTCAACTTTTAGTGTCAAAATCATTCAAGCAGTAATCTTTTCAACACATACACACACACACTCACACACACACACACACACACACACACACACATATATATATATATATATAGTTGCGTTGATGTGTTTGTGACCCTGAGTTTCACGCCCTTAGCGATCGTCAGAGAGTTTGAAATCAAGAGTCACAAATTCACATCAACGCAAATAAATATCTTCGCACTATCGCTGATATTGGGCGTTTTCCGATAAGTACCGCGCATATATAATATATAAATAATATATATAAAAATTCCATATATATATATAGATAGATAGATAGATATATAACAGTTAAAAACAGTTATTGGTCAGAGTTGAATTAGACCAGGAAACAGTTTTATTAAAAAGTGCTCAATACACATATAAAGAAAATAAAAAATAATAAAAAATTAACAAGCAGAGCTGAGCTCTTAAATTTAGAAAATTAGGAGATCAACCAATCAGGTTGCCTATATCGCCTAAGCTTACCGAACTGGTTCTAAATTTAAATGTTGTTGCGGTTTTAACGAAACTCTAACATGGTAAGATTTTGAAATTTTAAATTTATGATTAGCGATTAATTCTGAGGTGTATACATATGAGATCGGGTAATAATTCCAATCGATTTATCGAACATTTGACACTGACGAGCGATTTGACAAGAAACTCTGAAGTCGGTTAATGAGATAATTTAATTGAGAATTTATTGATTTAACACACACACACACACACACACACACACACACACATATATATATATATATATAATTTATTCGAAAATTCTAACATAAATATGTTATAAAATCACTACAAAAATAACCATTTTTTTTTCAAAACTGGTGTCTTACCAAGTGATTGGTGTTATATTTGCTCTACTCAGTATTGAGCATTCTTTTAAGAATAGTATTTTTGGTTATTGGAATTTACTTCGTATACACCAATCCTATACTTGGGTATATATATATATATATATATATATATATATATATATATATATATATATATATGACATTTTTCACTGAGCAATTTAAACACATACATATTTTACATAAATAAAGCCCTTCGTAAGGCGTGAGCTGTACTCGTGAGAACAATTTTTTGTATTTCTTTAAAGCATGGGTTTCTAGGAATCCCTTCAATGTGACTACTCGAATTCTTTCCAATCAATCCGAGGGCTTCAACTACAACAGGAATTTTTTATGTTCTCATGTGCATCATTTTTGAAATTTCAATTTCAAGGTCCTTGTATTTTGATAGCTCTTTGAAGATCTTCAAAGATACATTGCAGTCTGCAGTGACCGCCATGTCACTAAGGAGGCGTACTTTGTCTTTGCGGTCTCTAATCACGATGTCAGGGCGATTAGCTTTGATTGTTCTGTGTATGTGTATTATTATTATTATTATTATTACTGAGTGAGAGAGCAGTATACCAAAAAAGTTACGCTAGGATACAATTATACAAAGCTCCATATACTCATCATAACACCCAGTCAAATGGGAATGTACCAGGTACATGCATTATAGTCAAATGTGCGCTTTATAGTGGCAGATTTTGATAATAGCAGATAAGCCCCAGTTAGAAATACGATCAGATTAGGTAATCCAATCCACTCAGACAGTCTCCGATTGATGGTCTCTCCTAGTGGCTCCCAAGTCGCTATGGCTTCCTTATCCTTCACACTTAAAAAAAAAAAACCAACCCTCTCAATACCATAGTACTCCCTGACTACTCCCTCTCCTGAATAGAAATGCACAATGCATCATCCTTGCAGGGACCTGCCCAACTGGTTAGGGTCAAGCAACTGACTATTAAGTCTGGTACTAAGCAGGATATTTAATATTACCAATCTTAATTCCCTAAGAAAAAATATGTACAAGTTGACACCTTTAATCAGTTAAAATCAAAAGCCAAGACAGGCATACCTGGTGCAGCATCAGAGCCGTTATTATTATTATTATTATTATTATTATTATTATTATTATTAGACTGGATTGGATGATCAAGTCTCCTGGTCTGGATTAGGTGATCCGGTCTCCTGGTCTGGATTAGGTGATCTGGTCTCTTGGCATGGATTGGATGATCAGGTCTCCTGGCCTGGATTAGGTGATCCGGTCTCTTGGCATGGATTGGATGATCAGGTCTCCTGGTCTGGATTAGGTGATCCAGTCTCTTGGCATGGATTGGATGATCAGGTCTCCTGGCCTGGATTAGGTGATCCGGTCTCTTGGCATGGATTGGATGATCAGGTCTCCTGGTCTGGATTAGGTGATCCGGTCTCTTGGCATGGATTGGATGATCAGGTCTCCTGGTCTGGATTAGGTGATCCGGTCTCTTGGCATGGATTGGATGATCCGGTCTCCTGGTCTGGATTAGGTGATCCGGTCTCTTGGCATGGATTGGATGATCAGGTCCCCTGGCCTGGATTAGGCGATCCGGTCTCTTGGCATGGATTGGATGATCAGGTCTCCTGGCCTGGATTAGGTGATCCGGTCTCCTGGTCTGGATTAGGTGATCCGGTCTCTTGGCATGGATTGGATGATCAGGTCTCCTGGCCTGGATTAGGTGATCCGGTCTCTTGGCATGGATTGGATGATCAGGTCTCCTGGCCTGGATTAGGTGATCCGGTCTCTTGGCATGGATTGGATGATCAGGTCTCCTGGCCTGGATTAGGTGATCCGGTCTCTTGGCCTGGATTGGTTGATCAGGTCTCCTGGACTGCGTTGGGTGATCTGGTTTCTTGTCCTGAATTGAGTGACCAGATCTGAATTGTGGGATCCGTTCTCCCGTCTTAAATTGAGTAATCCCGTTTGAATCCAGAGATTTCATTCTCTCGGACTGGCAGATTCTGGTCTGTGCATATAGGCCACTGATCGAAATGCAGTCGCTTGTACAGTTCTCAATAGATCACCTATGCCACCCAATCATCCTGATTCTTCTGTTCTTTCTTGGCTAATTTACTACATCCGCTTCTTATGCTGTTGATTGCCTTACCTTGATTTCCCAATAGTTTACCTTGGCTGTTCTGTTCAACAGCAGTACCCATAAGAATTTCACAATTCTCTTATTTGAATTTTCTGATGAATCATAATTCTTAATTTAAAAACTGAATAAGCTCCTTGCAAGTTCCACGTTGACAAAATAGCCGTGCAATTTCCCCTATTTGCGTCATTAATTATTTGAGCTTAATAACTTTAAGAAAATATTACAATAACAATCATAAGTATGAATGCAGGGGCACCTCGACGTGGTGTATTGGTTAACAAGCTTGTCTCGCTAGAACAGTTACGACTGAGCAAAGAATTAGATCCTGATTGGTTGCCTCATATTTTCAGCCTTGTGCCACATCTAAGTTACACTTAGAAAATCATTTGAGCACCTCTACGTTATCTAATGGCTAGCAAGCTTGTCGCACTAGAACAATTACGACTGAATAGTGAATTCGATTCTCAGTGGGTGCCGCATACTTTCATAGATTGTTCTAATTTCACGTATAGTGCCTTTGCTTGTACGTTGAATTAGAACAATCTTTGATCGTGGACTAAATAAAGGGCTCGGTTCCAAATTCAAAAAAATATCAACGGAAGAAGGACGGGGCGTACAAAGGCCGAAACGTCGTGAAGATGAGCACAACAGTTCGAACAATATGAATAGTGTAAGTAACGGTATTTTGTATTTCAGATAAAGTATAACTCTTTAAATGTCTGGTAAACGAGGATCTGAGAGGGATTATATCTTTATTTATTAAAGATGATTTTAAGGTGCCCCGTTTTTCAATTTCAAGATTCTTATATTTATTTTGACAATGTTTTTAATGGATATATTTTTATCTAATACCACTGCCATATCTCTAAGGAGGCATTTTCTTTGCTTGTCGGCTTTAATTAACACGTTTGGTCTTTTAGATTTTATATGCCTGCCAGTACGAACGGTAAAGTCCCCAAAAGTGGTGCCTTTATGATTGGTTCAGAGTGCATACCAGTTTCTGGCTTGTGATATACTGTAACACTGACATATCTTATAATGAATATACTAACCAATCTTATCATATCGATCTGTGTATCCCTTCGGTGTCAAGTTTGGACAGACAGACACGAAGTGGTCAATATGTTGTTTACATAATCTATATATTACGTCTGTAGCGTTTGATTTTTTTTTTCTTATACATACATGGTAATTCTTAATAAAAAAAAAAGTTTTGGTCCTGTGCAGTCATTATAAATGCATCTGTCTCTGCTTTTATCCTTGCAGTCTTCTGCCACTGTTTTGTGTTTACATTCGCATCCTTACTTCTCCGTGCACATTTTCCATGTAAGGGTTATTATTATTATTATTATTATTATTATTATTATTATTATTATTATTTCTTTTGATTTGTGGTGCATACTCTTTTCCTTCCGGGTTCTAACCAGAGACCCAAGTTCAGAAATGACATCATGTCATTATTCACTGAGCATTTTTTTAAAAAATAAATAAATAAGATCACGCACATTTTACATGGATACAGCCCCTCGTAAGGTGTGAGTTGTACAATATTTTGTATTTCTTTAAGGCTTGGGCTACTAAGGATCCCTTCAATGAGCCTATCGGAACCTTTTCCAATTAAACCGAGGGCTCCAACTGCAGCTGGAATTGTTGATGTTCTCACGTGTCACATTTTTTAGATTTCGATTTCAAGGTCCTATTATTATTATTATTATTATTATTATTATTATTATTATTATTATTATTTTCTTTGATTTCTGGCGTTTACACATTTCTTTCCGGGTCCCGCCCAGGGACCTAAGGTTAGAAATGGCGTCATGACACTTTCCACTGACAAAAAAAATAAAAAAATAAAAAAAATTACATAGTTAAAGCCCTTCGTAAGGTGTGGGCTGTACTTGTCAGAACAATTTTTTGTATCTCCTTGAGGCATGGACTTCCAGGAATCCCTTCAATTAGTCTACTGCAATCTTTTCCAACCAGTCCTAGGGCTCCAACTACAACAGGGATTGTTGATGTTCCCATATGCCACATTTTCGAGATTTCTATTTCAAGGTCCTTGTACTTTGACAATATTATTATTATTATTATTATTATTATTATTATTATTCGATTTCTGCTATGGACACACTACCTACCAAGTCTGCGGAAAGACCTAAGGCAGGTCGTGGTGTGTTGTTATGGCCACATTTCATGTTAATTTTTTTTTTTTTTTTTTTTATCTCCGATGAAGTTACTAGCGTTACATAGACAAAGTTCTCCTTAGTGTGTGTGCTGTACTTAATAAGACAATTTTCTGTATGTCTCTTAAGCTGGGGTTTCAGGGATTCTTTCAATGTGTTGTTTTGTTCCATTTTTATAATTCCAAGTGCACCTATTACCACTGGTATTATTCTTGTTTTCAATTTCCACATTTTTTCTATTTCAATTTCCAGGTCTTTGTATTTTGATAGTTTTTCAAATTCCTTGGTTGCTATGTTACAATCCGCTGGACAAGCCATATCAATTAGTAGGCAAGTTTTTTTCTTTCTGGTTTTTGACAATAATGTCCGGCCTATTTGCTTCAATTTTTCTGTCTGTGTGGATGGTATAATCCCATAGAATGGTGACATCTTCTATTTCTGTAACCGGCGCTGGCCGATGTTCATACCAGTGTTTGCTTACATTTTCCAAAGTGTTTGCACATTGTCCAGTGTAAGTATTGCCCCACTCTATCGTGACGATTTTTATATTCATTTGGGGCAAGTATAGAACATCCTGAGATTAGATGGTCTATTGTTTCTTGGTATTTGTCACAGAACCTGCATTTTGGATCCACATTATTATGTATGATATTTGCCTGAAAATTCCTAGTGAAAAGACTCTGGTCTTGCGCTGCAAGAATAAAACCTTCAGTTTCAGACTTTAATCCAGATGCTCGTAACCATCGATGAGTATTAACTTTATCAACATTGGGTTTATTTGCACGTTCTGGATATTGGCCATGCAGAGGTTTGTCTTGCCAGCGTTGTTTCATCTGTTCAAGGGCTTTATCCTTGGCTTTCTTTTTCATATCTTTTGCTGCAATAGTTGGTTCTTGGCTTCTGTTTTGATTTACTAAAGAATCTACTAAATGTAAATGTTGTTTGTATTTACTGCCTTCTTTTATTATTGAATATTTTTTCTTTCTGTTTTCATGTTGTTTCACTAATTTTATCATCCAGTCATTTGTTGTTTCCATGTAAGTTAGTAAGCCAATAGTTGTTGTCTTGTATGACAATTCTAGCTGAATAAGACCTCTTCCACCTTCTTTACGGGGTATGTATAGACGGTCTACATCAGCCTTTGGATGATGCATCTTATACTTAGAAAGAAGCTTCCTTGTTTTAGAATCCATTTGTCTGATGTCATTTAGAGTCCAGTTCAAGATGTTGAAACTATATTGGACCACTGGGATGGCTAGGTTATTAATGGCCATAATTCTGTTCTGAGAATTCAATTCAGTTTTTAATACCAGTCGTACCCCTTCTATAGTACTCTTTACGCACTATTTCTTTCATTTTCTTATGGTGAATTCCTTCACTCTCATTTACACCTAGGTACTTATAAGCTTCTCCTTGTTCTAAATCTTTTATTGTTACAGCAGGGTCTAAACTAATAGAGGAAGTTTGTTGTAGCGATCCTCGTAAAACTGTAGCTTTAGCACATTTATCCAAATTGAATTTCATTCCGATGTCTTCACTGAAGCATTTTACAGTTTGCAGAAGACCTTCCAGCTCATTGTCATTCCTAGCATACAATTTTAAGTCATCCATGTAAAATAGATGGTTTATTTTCTTTTGAGCTATTTTGTAACCGCATTCTGTCTTGTTAAGTTGGCTGGTTAATGCTATAAGTGATATGCAAAATAATAAAGGAGACAAAGAGTCACCTTGAAATATTCCTCTATTGATGTTTATTTCGCCAGACTTATAGGTTCCATTTTTATGATTGAGGTAAAGTGTAGTTTTCCATATCGACATACATTGTTTGATGAAATTGATGATAACGGGTGATACCTTGTACATACTTAAAGACTTTAAGATCCAGGAATGTGGTACACTATCAGATGCTTTACGATAATCTATCCAGGCAATACTAAGATTTTTTTTTCACGGAAGCAGTTTTCCAGGATCATCTTATTAATAAGTAATTGGTCTTTACATCCGTAGCAGCCTCGTTTGCACCCTTTTTGTTCAAGTGGTAGTATGTCATTTCTTTCCAAGAAGAAATATGTCTGTTTTGTTAAAATAGATGTTAACAGTTTGTATGTTGTTGGAAGACATGTAATTGGTCTATAGTTTTTCGGAATATTTGTGTCACTATTTTTTGGGTAGAAGAAAGGTAACTCCTTTGGTCATCCATGCAGGAATTTTAGTTGGATCGGTAACCATTTCTTGAAGTTCTTTGGCGAGTTTTTTTGTGCTGTATTTAAATAATATAGCCAGAAGTTAGAATTTTATCTATTCCTGGAGATTTCCAGTTGTGTGCTTTTTTTTTCAGTGCACATTTAACATCTTCTTCTGTGATTCCCGCCCATGTCTGTTCTGGTTTATTTTTCATTCGTTCTAACTCTTGCGCAATCCAATCTGCCTCTTCGTTGTGTTCTTTAGGGCAAGCCCATATTTTTTCCCATTTTAGGGGTTATTAACTGTTATTAATTTTTCCATTTTCTGCAGGAAAGACCTAAGGCAGGTTATTATTATTATTATTATTATTATTATTATTATTTTTTTTTATTTTTTTTTTTTTTTATCTATTAAGTTGCTTTCCTTTGATTTCTGTTGCATAAGACAATTTCCTCCTCTTAAGCTGGGGTTTCAGGGATTCTTTCAATGTCTCAGACCTCACTGGTCAGATTCTTGTTTTCAATTTCACATTTTTTCATTTCAATTTCCAGGTCTTTGTATTTTTCATTGAACATTTTGTAAAAAAAAAAAAAAAAAATGGTAAATCCCATATTATTAAAACAACCATTTCCTCCCAACAAAACCTCATAAAATGGCACACATTTTACATTTTTGAAAAAAAAAAAAAAAAAAAAAGAAAAAATAAAACAACCATTTTATTACATTATTAAATTATTATTATTATGTATATCTTATCAGAACATCACTCGAGACCTAGGGCAAGAGGAAGGTAGTAAATATATGTATCATGTTTGCGCAAATTCTGATTTTAAGTGATACTTAATATAAAGATTGTTTGTATTTTCTTTTCATTGATTATACTCTTGAGCAGATGAGCAGTTCCACACAGTGCAATCTTTTGTAAACAAGGGGCTACCAAGAATCTTAGTAATCTTCTTCTATGTACATTTTTTGATCGTACCCAGGGTTCTAAAACTAAAGAATTACATTTTCCAGTCTCATTGTCAAGATCCTTATATTTAATTATTTTTGTCATATTTTTAAACAAATGTATTTTAATCTGTTAGCACTGCCATATCTACAAGAAGGAAAACAATTAGGTTGTAGTTTTTTTAATCAATATGTCTGGTCTGTTAGCTTTTATGTCCGCCAGTATAAATGGTCAAATCCAAAAGAATAGCGACCTCATGGTCTTCTATGACTCGAACAGAGTGATATTTATACCGTTGTTATTATTATTATTATTATTATTATTATTATTATTATTATTATTATTATTATTATCTTAGCCATGACATAATGAGAGATATTTGCTTGATAATTTGTTCTCCACGTATTAAAATTTTTTTTTGCATTCAAAACATGAGACAAGGTAAAAAATGTTTCTTTATAAATGCGTGCTATTATCATCTAGTTGCCATAAAATGATCCACTTGCTTTTACTCTCATCATAATATATATACTATAGTTATACTGCTACTTTGCCATGGATCAATCACGCGTGTACACACACATGGGAATTCGTGCATTCACAACTTCTGTCGTAGGGTGGGGGAAGCTCGTACGACTTACGTACATATCAACACTTTACACACAGGACATAAATAAAAATATCAATAACCTTTATTCATCGCGCGCAGTTTAATATTTTTCTGCTACTGCTGCCTTCAAAATGCAAGACATTTCTTCGGTTCGATGTACACTATTGTTTCTGTTATAATGCCGGTGATGACGCAGTGAGATGACCGCGATTTTTAAGCTAGATTGACTACTTAATTGAAATAAAAATGCCAATGATAAAACGTCCGGGTCTTCTTTCGACCTCCCTACTCTTCTTTCTTTCTCTCTCTCTCTCTCTCTCTCTCTCTCTCTCTCTCTCTCTCTCTCTCTCTCTCTCTGTCGTCTGAGAACGCAAACGAAATAAAAATGAGTTTTATCGTTTATATTTTTAAAGTACTCTAGTTGGCAAAAAAACAAAAAATACTTTAGACACACGCACGCACACACATATATATATAACTAGCACATAGATTGCTTTGAACATTTAAATACATATAATACCATTTTTAGAGTATGTTGCTTTCGTTCTGGTTTTTTCTGGGACAATTGTACCTTTCCTCAGTTCATTTTTCCGCTCGCTCCCCCCGTTCCCCAGACAATAATGGGTTCTGCATTTTTGCCCCGTAGGACGAGTTAGAGATTATTCGTCCATCTATTTTCTTTCCTTTTTCTTTCTTTCATATCTTTACGTTACAGCATATTATCATAAAACCAGCTACAACAAAATCAACACGGATTACATAGGATTCGGAGGAAAACATTATGCAAATTGTGAGGTTATTAAGTACATTTATGCTTTAACTACAACTGATGCTCCGGAACGAGGTCAAATTTTTGGAAATATGGGTTAGGAAGATAATGTTGCGCCAAACTAAAAAGAGAGGAGAGTTTGCGCTTGTATTAAAAATCAACACTCGAATTCGAGTGTCTTTACTCAATCTAAAAAGAGAGGCATCATCCGGTCGAAATAACACTCGATATTGTTACTTATCTTTCCTATATATATATATATATATATATATATATATATATATATATATATATATATATATATATATATATATATATATATATATATAAATATATATATATATATATATATAAATATATATATATATATATATATATATATATATATATATATATATATAATATATATATATATATATATATATATATATATATATATATATATATATATATATATATATATATATATATATATATATATATATATATATATATATATATATATATATATATATATATATATAAATTTTTTTTAAAAAGAAGAAAAAAAAAGTAGCTCTTTAAAATACAGTTTGGACTCATCTTCAAATCCGAACTTTTGTATTGACATAAATATGAAGACTTTTCTTCCTCAAATCACAACTGTACCCTCATTGAGGAATCGGAGAGCCGAGTTCGAATTCCAGTCGAATGCATTACATTCACTTACGTGCTAATACACTTGCGAAAGATATGAATCCTCTACTTCTCCCCCACCCCAGCTATAGGTAAATAGCAGGACAGACCGGGTTCTATAGCCTTGGATGGCAAATGGTTTACCGCAGAAAGAAATGGCAACCTACTGCGAGAAAAAAATCTGCTTCATCAGTCATACATCAAAAGATACATGATCGCCTAAGCGTGTATCACGTATGGCACATAACTGACTGACTGACCCTCAACAACCAAATATCCCGGATGTTCGGTTTGTTGTACTGTATATCTTTATTTTTGACTTCCTTTACGGATTGTAATTGTTTTTGAATAAGATATTTCTAACCCATAATAATGTCACTAAGTTCAAAAAAGGAAGAAAATTACCTTGACATTTATGCAAAAAAAAACATGAAATTCTTGAAAATATAGATAAAGGAATAAGTAACTTGGTTCTAATGAAATAATATAATATTGGAAAAGGCACACTTTTTCTATATAAAAAAACAGAGAGTGAATAATTTTAGCTGCTTCGTACTGTGAAAATAAAAAGAGAAATGCTATACAAAAACTTTCACAAATTATAATATGGTTTAGTACAAAGTTTTTCATTACTGTTGGTTGTCAATTATTTTTTGTACATTTACGTATTCAATCTACCCTTTAAATAAAAACGAATCAACGTTACAAACTCTCTTTTGTATCCTAAACTCTAAAACTTAGTAAAAAATTTAAGTTTGCAACAACCGCCTTCTCTTCCTCGAATCCGAACACTACCCTCAATACCGAACATCCGAGATATTCGGTTTAGAGGAGATGTACTGTGGACTTGATTGGTTGCCGTTTTCTGGGAAAATTTATATAAAGCACGTCCGAAAACTAGTAGCAAACTGGGTGCCGGCGGGATGCTGGTCATATTCAGTCGGGTCGCCGATCGAAGAAGTCTGTTGTTTGTTTAAACCCGGAACTTCTAGGGAGCAATAACACTAATGTCGCATCTAGAGTCGGCACTTAAAGGTGTAATTTTATTAGTAAGTACCGACAAAGTGTATACGTTTTTCCTATATGAAAAAAAAAAAAATCCGCTACGCCGTTTTTTAAAATGTACCAAAATTATCCGATTTAGATCAAATTTTCAGCACTTATTAATGAAATAATTTTATACTGAATGTGTTATTTTATTAGAAGACCTTGTGGAAGTATTCTTTCTCAATTACATTAAATATGCTTCCAAAATTCTACTAGTAAATTCTACTAGTAAATTCTACTAGTAAATATTTCTTACTTATTGCTTCAAATCTAACTGTAATAATTCATCATCCGTAGCAAATTTTGTTTCAGCCAATTTTTTGTTTTAACCATTTCAAGTATGGCAATAAAGCAACTAAGATGCATGGGGTGACTCAATGTGAGAGAATTTGAGAAAAAGAAAACGTTAAGGAGAGAGAACAATAAAAGAACAAAAATGAAGAAGACAGAACATAACAATTGACATTGAAGTGACAGTTTGTTTCTTTCGTTGAGATTTCCAAAGACTAAAAGACACTTTGCCAGATTACTAGTGAAAAAGACACAAGTTAACCACCCCAGTAGATAAATAATACTGAAATAAGAATTAAACACCAGTTAATCGGATTTTAGAAGAGTCACCCATGCTTCCAAAAGATATAAACATTTTATCTGCATTTAAAGATTCTAGATTCCAAAAACTTTCCCGCACCTCTTGAACTTAAGAGTTATAGGATATAAATTCCTATATGTTACGGTCAATAAGTGAAGCACAAAACGAGTAAGAGACGCTTACAAATAAATCTTACTAAATTCAGTAGATGCGAAAAACTTTTTTACAATTCTGTACAAATACGGCTCCAAATTAAATAAGTGGTTTCAGAACCTGATTGCATAGCACAAGCCACGTGATGTGCTTTCTACAGCGTCTGCGCTACTGAACTCCAAATGACCTGGAAATAGGTCAGGACTCGGGATACATTCCCGCGCAAAACTCAGAGGGGATTCATGAACCGAACATCGGCCTTCAAAAAGCGATAAAAACGGCTCGTCAGCAATAGTCAGCGACCAGAGCTGAAACGACACGATCAGTGAAGAACAGTCGACGAAAGACAGTCAACGAACTAGACCAGGCCTCGATCAACAGTTTAGACACACTTTACCATGACAACAATCCGTCAGCTGTCACACACGTTTCATTAGCGTATATTTCACACACACACACACACACACACACACACACACACACACACACACACACACATTGGCTTACCATACCATTTGATTTCCTCACTTGTAACAAAACACTTCGAAACTTTGCGATAAATCGAATTACTCGTCTCTTGATGACTACATGAAAGAACATTTACTTTTAAATATGTAAATATATGTCTCAGGCTGTATAAATGTTACTGTCAAATTTAGCTGAGTCTTCTTTTTTTTCTGCGAAGATCATATCTTCGCGTTGTGGACACGACACTCAGATTACATTTTTCCTCCTAAAATCCGGGTAGAATGATCCCACAGGGTAAAAAAAAAGTTTAAATTCAATTACAAAATTGGCAAATTTTAACTGTAACGAGCAAAACGTTAAAATTTACGAAATGTCAACATAAAAAATCTGCACCTGCAAAATATTAATAATAAAAATCGTTTATCGTAATTGTGGCCTTTGTTGTCTTCTCAATTAATGCGTTTCATGTTCCCAATTATCTTCATTCCTATGTTAATTGGGATCCCCAGTAGGATAAAAAATCATTTGCTGATTCGGAATATGAAAAAGAAAAAAAGTTATATACAATAAAACGGAAGAAAAAAGTTGTACATCCTCTTCTCGAACCCACTTAGGTGTGCGTGCACCTCACGTTAAGAATCATTTATTTAAAATGCTATTTAAAATTTGCAACGAGCTCAACTCGTTCGTCTTTCACTTCAAATTTCTCTTCATCCATTTGAGCTGAACCTGTTAGTGTAAAATATGTAGCGCGAAAAGCAGAGAATTGTAATGGCTGCGGTTGGAGGTTGAAAACTGTCAAAATAAATGAATTCAACACATTCAGGATATATATATATATATATATATATATATATTATCTTATATAAAAATATGGTTTCTTCGATACACAGTAATAACCATGTTTCAAAAACGGAAGCTAAAAACTTCAAATTTAATTATATAATTAAATTAAAAGCATTAGTTCTGTTTCATCTTCAAGAGAATTTTATAACTTATTTTTAAATTTACTGACTTTTAAACGCACGTATAAATTCCTAATTTCCTGTTTCCAAGGATACAGAAAAAAAACAACAACCATTCAGACAGGGGCAGTAGCGTGTTCATTTTTATTAACTATTGTTGTATCAATTATGAGTTACGTTCGAAAAAGAGGCTAAGTTTAGGGAGGGTAGGGGTGTATTTTTCCACGTTGTCTGACATCCGTTAAACGCATATCGTCTGTTTGTTTGTTTGTTTTTTATTATTATTAACGACAAAAAGTTTTTCGTCATTTTTTTCGTACTTGTATACTTAAAAATTCTTTCTAAAAGGGGTGTTTGGGTTAGAATACGTTATATTTAACTACAATTTTAAAATATTTTTATCCTTAATTACTAATAGACTATATTTCTTTTTAAATCAAGTAAATGTAATAGAATTACTTAAATTATTTAAAATTATTTTTTCATATCAAATATAAGTATGTATATTACCAGCTCCCATTTTTTAAATTTTATTTCTAAATATTATTTAAGGAAAATTTTTGACAATGACGGCAAAAAATAGCTATTTCATTTCTTTGATTCAGTAAATTTTTATTTTTTATAAACTTAGTAATATATAGTTTCTCATGTATGCACAAAGGACATGGGTCATTTAATGACCTACATATTCTAGCTTTTCTTATTAATTTCCATTTTACTGTAGATGTTTTATTGGTTTCTTTTAAATGACAGAAATTTATGCTCTGTAAATTTGCATTGAGCACTGTTTTGTAAAAATAAAAAATATCAATAAGAACATCAATTAGAAAAGAAAGAGTAATGATACTTATGTGTATACAGATAAACATGGATCAAGAAAAGCAAAACATTTAAGTGATTAGCCTCAGTGAATGTGTGCGTGCCACGTGGTTTGGTTGAAATTAAGCAGTAGGCTTGCCATGCGACTAATTCTCCCCGTAGAGAAAACTGGGAGTTTTGTTGCTACGGCAAGCCCATAAGTAGAGAGAATGTCAAAGGGTAGAAAGAGAGTTCGTCTCCTTTCTTTTTATACCGCTTTATACAACTCCACCTTGTAGGCGTTAAGAAAATTCCCCTGGCAGACAAGCTACAGTAATCCCACAAACAATTAATGACACATTTAAACAATTCGTTGTATTTCCCCCTACTTTTTTAATTAATTTATTTAGTCCTTTTTGTTTACTTTTTTGTTATTATCGAATTGTTTTATAGTCATACTTTAATTTAACATTTTTTTGAATTATCACGCGATTTGTTTAGTCATGCATGACCCAAAAAAAACTAATGCACTTACAACCAGGAACACATTCTTTCAAAAGGATTTAAACAGTATGACTGATGTTTTGAAAAACAAAGCTACTATAGAAAAAATGTAATTAAAATGCATCAGTTACATTGCAAGTATGTCGAATGCCTCACCTTGCAATAAGCCACATTTCATAATATAAGTGAATTAGTGAATCTTTCAGCGATATTTCTTTTACGTGTCGTTTTCCGTCAGGGCATGAGTGATCACGGCTCTCCACAACTTCTTATCTTTTGTAGCTTTTATTAACGTTGTTCTTCTTTTCTACTATTCCCCACACGCCCAGTTTCACAATCCATTTACGTAAATAGTTTATTCGATGCTTTCAGTTTGTTCTTTCAGGATCAAATTTTCTAAACCAAATTTCCTTGTTATGTATTCCAAAAATATCAACTGCATCTTTCTGATTCTAAGTATAAATGTCCTTTTGTTTCTATTTTTCTTACTCGTTGTTCACATGTACCATCCACGGTATTTTCATCATCCTTCTGTAGAATCGCATTTCTTTTTGTCTCAAGTCTCCCCTTTATCTGTAAGGAAATTGTCCAGCATTCACTGTCATATGGGAGAATTAATGTTACATAACAGTTCAGTCTCCCCTTTTGTCTGTGAGGAAATTGTCCAGCATTCATTGTCATATGGGAGAATTAATGTTACATAACAGTTCAGTCTCCCCTTTTGTCTGTGAGGAAATTGTCCAGCATTCATTGTCATGTGGGAGAATTAATGTTACATAACAGTTCAGTCTCCCCTTTATCTGTGAGGAAATTGTCCAGCATTCACTGTCATATGGGAGAATTAATGTTACATAACAGTTCAGTCTTCCCTTTATCTGTGAAGAAATTTATCCAACATTCACTGTCATATGGGAGAATTAATGTTACATAACAGTTCAGCCTTCCCTTTATCTGTGAAGAAATTTGTCCAACATTCACTGTCATATGGGAGAATTAATGTTACATAACAGTTCAGCACTCTTTTCTTTGTTTCTAACGAAATTTTCATGTTTCTTAATACTTTGTTTAGCTTTTAGAAAGCTATCTCCATTATTCCAGTGCGATTTTTGTGTCTGTTAAAACAATTAACAATTCCTGTTTGAGTCCATGCTGAAAAATAGTTCTAGTTGGAAGGACTATAATAATAATAATAATAATAATAATAATAATAATAATAATAATTTCGATTTCAAGGTCCTTGAATTTTTTTAATATAAATTACGGTCTGCAGGGACTGCTGTGTCAATAAGAAGGCACATTTTGTTTTTACGGTCACTGATCAAAGCTAATCGCCCAGACATCGTCACCAGAGATCGCAAAAACAGAATATGCCTTCTTATTGACATGCAGACTGTAATGTATCTTTGAAGATCTTTAAAAAAAAAACTATTAAAATACAAGGAACTTGAAATCGAAATCTCAAAAATGTGGCACAATTCTAGTGGTAGTTGGAGCCCTTGGATTTATTGGAACATGTTCCGATGGACTTCATTGAAGGTCATTCCTGGTAACTCAATCCTTAAAGAAATACACAAAATTATACTCATAAGTACAGCTCACACCATATGAAGGGCTTTATCTATGTAAAAGTTGTGCCACCTTGGGTTCTTCATTTTTTTATTTAAAAAAATGCTCAATGTAAAATGCCATGATGCCATTTCTGGTTGGGACCCGGAAAGAAATGAGTATACACCAGAAATCAAAAGGAAATAAAAATAATAATAATAATAATAATAATAATCATATGTTTAGTCATTTATTAAAATCTTTGGAAATGTTTCTCGAGGAAAATTTTTCAGCACCCCCTCCTATATTTGTATCATTTGTTCCACTTATTTAGAGTAAAAGAGCTTTTTTTTTTCTTTCTTTCTTTTTTAATAGGAATTTCCTGTTTACCAGGTCATATTTTATTTAAAATTATGACTTAACAAGAGGAAATTACTACGACCGAAACAAGCTCTGAAAATGCCAATGTTGCCCAACCAGTGAGATGTATACGTGTTCCCAATCCAAACATTCATCGACATTTCAATTTTATGGCGATAAACGAAATTCTATAAGAGATCAATAAGGTTCAAAATAAAACTAAAGTTTTCAGGTTTTGGATAGATTTAAATTGATCTGATTGATGATTAATCAGGTATAATGAAATAAAATACCTTTTCTAATGTTTAAACCTTGTCAAAGTAGGTAAATTTAATATATCTATAAATTCCGTAGTCCGGTAATTTTGCTTATTCGACACGACAGTTTAAATCTGGCAGTCATTGGTTTATTGTTTTGAACAAAAGTTTAGGCGGGAAATTTGTATAAATGATAATGGTAATATTAGCCATTTCCTTATAAGGAAAAATTCAGTATTGATTGACCGAGCAGCTTGTACTGCTTTTGGTTGAAATTTATAAAATATTTCTCTAAAAACAATTTTTCAGGAAAATCCATTCAAGTCCAAGAGCTATTATCGCTCTTTCCAGTGTTGATTGGAGTTTTCTTTCCTAACCTTATATTTGAAGTAGTGTAGAATGTTAACATCTTTATTATGTCATTGTTTTCTCTTCGAGATATATGCCATATCCATTTTAGCTGCTGTTGGTTGTCCTCAAGTGACACTGTTTCTTTTATTTGGTAAAGTTCTTTGCCTGTGATTCAGTCGCGCAAAGCCACAAAATTCGAAGAAGTGTGATGTTCACCAAGATCTACAGACTTCACTCACTCAAACTCACCTTTAATCATTGATCTGATGAAGTGGTTGTATACACCTGACAGTTTAGATATTTCTGAACGGGTTTGGCGTTATGCATGAAATCCATGTGAAACCCCTCGATCTGATAAGGCTATTTAAGAACGTAACTCGAGCAGTTAATGTTTTCGTTTTGTAGCATATTCCGTTGTTAGGCGAAACTTCCTCTAGGCTAATCTATGTTCAATTTCCCTTTCTCCTATACTAAATTTGTTATAACTGATCCATACACCGAGGTATCTGAAGTGTTTAGTATTTACTAATTCCACATCCTGAATTGTTATAATGGATTCAGAGTAGGTGCCATCACAGATTTCATTCTTATTCCAGAACAGTTTCTGTTTTGGAAAGGTTTATTTTGAGTTCTATTTCTTGGAACATTTGATAGAGGGTGTTGATTTTCTCTTCAAGATTTAATTCTTATCTCATCTATGGATACCTATGTTATCGGCATATTTCCACTCATTATTGGCTTCGTGGGGGGTGGGGAAGCAACATTTTATTGTTAAAATCTGTGTGCCATTAGTAAGAAGATTGGAGAAAAAATTATATAAAAATTAGTTACGTACGTTTTGTAGCAATGTACTTCAACCTTTTTACTCACGGTACATTTGAACCTTATAGTTAAACTTCCGCGGTACAGTTAAATTATGATGATCAAAAAAGAAAAAAAAGGAGTAAAAAAGGTTTTTACTAGTTACGATTTCTACAACTACGTTACTCGCTTCTTGTCATTTATCAGATATCATTTATCAGATATCAGATATCAATTGTACATTTGGTCCATATTTTTGCTTGTTTAAAGTTTAGTATTACTGTGTGCAAGTCGTTTGAAATATTCACCCGGCTTTTCGGACAAGTGGGAATGTCTGGATTTTAAATGTCTCTTTAATTTACTGGTAATCATAGCTTCATTTGCTAAGGTTTCGCTACAAATTACGCACGTGGGATGTGGTGGATTTCCTTCACTACATATGAAATCTGAATGATAAATTATCTTTATTATATTGACGAATAATTATTTTTAATTTGTTTGCTGATGTTCCTGAATGAAGCAGTATTCGACGCAGTAGCGCCGTCTTCTAATTTTTGTTTTTTAATTAACAAAAAAAAAATCAATTTTAATTGAACACTATGTAATAAAAAAGAAAAAGAAAAAAAGTCCATTCAGTACGAGCTCCACGCCCTCACTGCACAATTCAATACGTGTACAATGAGGAATTGTTGAGTCATTTCCGAAATCAACTTTGGACGATTGCGACATATATCGGTGTTCATCGGCAAGTCCTTGTCAAATCGCGCCATCTATGGACGTGTTGCACGACCTCATTTCGTACAACACACTGATTTTATATATGATGTATATGTTTATTTATTATGATTATTTATTATTATTATTATATATTATGTATACGTTTATTTATTATGACAATGATATACTCGTATAATCAAATTAAAGGGGTTTTAATTTTGATATGTACACTTATTGACTTCTTTCAAAAATAATTTAATAACATTTATAAGATTTTCACGTCACACCTTCGAGCTTCTCGCGGCACACCAGTATTTCGCGGCATACCACTGTCCAGCGGCACACAGTGTTATGCGGTACCCCACTGTCCCGCGGCACCCCACTGTCCTGCGACACTCCACTGTTCCGCGGTACCCCACTATCCTGCGGCACACCAGTATCTCGCGGCACACCAGTGTCCCGCGGCACACCGGTTAAATATCGCTACTCTATACAATCGAATATATTTTTGAAAAATGAAAGTGTGATGACTTTTTTACTGGTAATAATAATAATAATAATAATATGCTATGATGCTACCCTAGGCATGGCTCTGATGCTTTCTGATCTTAACTGATTGGAGGTGTTAACAGGTATATGTTTTATCCCGGTGAGTTCAGATTTGATTTGTCCGTTGCTTGACCTCGACCAGTTGGGCATGCCCCCTCGTAGCTAATGTACGACGCATCTCTGTTCATGAATGAGAACTGTGGAGGAACATCATGACCGAGTATTGAGAGGGTCGTTGTTCTTTTTAATTTGAAGAATAAGGCGGTCATTGCAACTTGGGTAAAACACGTAAATACTTAGGAACGCCCTCAATCGGAGAACATCTCAATAGACTGGGCTACCCGACCTATAGGTATTTCTAACTGAGCACAACCTGCAAGATTATACGTTGCTTTTATCGAAAGCTGTCACGATATCGTACACTGTATATGACTGTTGTAACCTAGGGAAGGTTACTGAACAGAATAATCACACAAAGGTTGGTAATGAATGATAATACTTAGGACAAGAACAACACATATAAGATTCGCCAGCAGCACGTAGAAGTAGTCAACTGCTAGAAGTGAGTCAAGTGAATTCCACAATGATTCTCCAACTGCAGACCAATATACAGTATTTACTACTGTATTTATGTGAATGGGGGCATACCCATTATTGTCAGTAGGTATGCTACAACAATAACCTTATCAGACTGGGTGTTATGATGAGTATATTGGGCATTATATTTTTGTACCCCAGCGTCAATTTGTTAGAGTGCTGTTCTTTCACTCTATAATAATAATAATAATAATAATCGTATTATTTAACTGTCATGGATCCTTACGTATAACTAAAGAATGAACTCTTCCTAACACTATGTATACTACGCCTCTCAAGAGAGAGGGTCGAATCGGGTCGAGCCGATAGTAGTTCACTCCAAACCAGACTGACAGTCATACTAACACCTTCCACATCTTGTATTATTATTTCGTGTAATATACCTTCGTTATTTCTACTCTTGTGTTCGTGTTGTTCTTCCTTGGTCCTAACCTGGACTATAACATTAACATTAGAACATTTTTAAAAAAAAAAAAAGTTTTAAAAAATCAATTATAAATCAAGTCATTATTGGATTTTAATAAAATGGTCCGTACCTATTCAATAAAAAACAAAAGTCACCTTTAAAAATATGCTTCTCTTCCAAATTTCGGAGAAAAAAAACATTGTTTTTAATGTGATCCCATCAGCCCCCGTAATTAATTTGGGTGATTCCTGTGTAAATTTTATCGCCATCAATACATTAAATACATTATTTTGCCAATTTTTAACGTAAGCTTTACTAGTTCGAAAAAAATCCGCGCTTGTCTGAACCCAAACTTTCCAGATTAGTGATATTCCGCTTGCACAATGTTCCTGATAGTAAATAATCAAAAGAAAACTTCCGGTAAATGAGATTTTAGAATTTTAAATTAGCCAGAAAGACCTAGTATCTTCTAATGAGAAGTAAAGGCATTTCTTCCTGCGTTCAACTATGTACATGCAAAATCCTAAATGCTAAACGTAATACTCAACAAATATGAATTTACAGCATCAGGAGTGTTTCATGTAGAAGATCAAAGCAATAAAGACAAAATAAATTCCAAATTCAAGCTTATTAAATTTCTTACACTATTGTTTCTTAAGCTTATCTAAGTAATAATTGTCAACCAGATTAGCTGCTTAATCATTATCCCACACCAAAATGCCCACTGTTATTTGCTTAGCATGGGCACAAGTATAAAGCGTACATTGAGGAACGAATTCAATACTCAGTACTGATGACCGAGCAGACTAGCTCGTTAACCATTACTCGACGCCAAGATGCCTATTGTTATTTGCTAAATATAGCTTAGCTTGGACACAAGTATGAGTCACGCAGGGAGGATCGAACTAAGTACTACCGGGCTAGCTCGTTAACCATTACCGCGCGACAGGACGTCTGTTTTTATTTGCTAAAAATAGCTTAGGTGTGCATAAGACACACGTATGAGGTACACTGTGAGGATCGAACTAACTACTCAGTACTAATGGTCAACCGGTCTAGCTCGTTAACCATTACCACGCGCCAAGACGCCTGTTGTTATTTATGGAAAGTAGCTTAGATAGATAGATAGATAGATAGATAGATAGATAGATAGATAGATAGAAATGTATTGACTGTGAACGAGATAGATAGAAATGAAATGACTGGACAAGATAGAAGGTATGAAGAGAATGAGATAGATATGGAGAGAATTAGATAGATAGATAGATAGATAGATAGATAGATAGATAGATAGATAAATAGATAGATAGATAGATAGATAGATAGATAGATATGAAGGGAGTGTGATAGATATGAAGAGATTGTTATAGGGAGATAGATATGAAGAGAATGTGATAGAAATATATTGATTGCAAACGAAATAGATAGAAATGTATTAACTGTGAACGAAATAGATATATAAATAGAAATGAATTGACTGTGAACCAAAGAAATAAATAGATAGATAGATAGATAGATAGATAGATAGATAGATAGATAGATAGATAGATAGATAGATAGAAAGAAAGAAAGAAGTTCGTGTTGTACAAGTTGCTGAAAAGTTCTCAATTCAATTGTGACAAAAAATTTGAATATTATTTTAGAATCGCTTCTTCGTTGGGACGAAAGCTTTTCAGGTTTCGTATGAAATTAAGCGCCCCGCTATGAAAATACGTCCATCTACTGCGTTACGAGTTCGATTCTCGCTGGCTGTACCATACTTGTGGCCTTGCGCCAGATTAAACCAAATTTAAACGTCAATATTGCATAAGTTCGATCCACACTAGTTGCTTCCCATTTGTGGCCTTGTGCCAAACTAAGCAGAATCAGTCTCTCAATTCATTATAATCGTAGTCGCGGGCATTCCATGTAGTGCCCCCGACCGTACTGTGTTCTAGACACCCCTACTGCAGCTACGTAGACAGAGCCCATCCCTTTGAGACTGGTTTTGTTTTCAGAGTTCTTTTTCTCTTACGAAAATAAAAGACTGATTACCCTACCAAAGCTAACGAGCCCACTATGCCCTGTAATAGCTGGGAGAAAATGGGTTCATGCCTTTTCTAAGGGCATTAATGTGAAATGAACAAAACAGTCGGTTAGAATTTGAACTCGGCACGCCGATTTCACTACTTGTGCCTATACCCGTTACACTATCCGCACATCAAAACGTACCCCTTTTTTTTGTAGAATGTAAAACAACTTTCGACCCCCGATCATGAGTCCCGTAATCCATTAGGACCGTAGGGTACCACATCTATTGCGACTGTATCAAGTGCCGTGTCTGGGATAAGATAGACTGACAAGGCCCGTCCTTCTTCAGACTGGTTCTGAATTCAGAGTTTTCCTTCTCTTAGACTGGTTGTCCTACCAAGGTTAAAGAGCCTAGTATACCTTGCTATTTAACCCATAGCTAGAGGAAGATGGGTTCATGCCTTTTCTAAGGGCATTAGTGTGAAGTGAACTAAGCAGAATTCAGCAAGCAGATTCTACTTTTTAAGTTTTGTAAATACCTACAAATATATCTAACGTGTTTCGTCCAAGTGTATTAATTATCAAGGTAGACTATTCCTAGTAGGATTCGATACTAAGTCGATGCTCTGCCTGTACGGTCTTACGCTTAAACATCCTTATGAATGATAGAGAGAAAGCGAAATATATTTGTGCGCGCGCAGTCTGCATTTCTGTTTTTATATATGTGCGCACTTATCACAGTAGCAAATATGTAGTAGGTTCCAGATTCAATGTTTATCCGAGGAAACAAGTCGAGTTTGGATTGTCTGTCAGTTATGTGCCATGCAAGGGTATTAGCACGTATATGAATGTACTGGATTCGACTAGAATTCGAACTCGGCTTAATCGAGTCAGTCAGTTTATTTGCCATGCGTAATACACGCTTAGGCGATCATGTATCTTTCGATACATGACTGACGAAGCAGATTTTTTCCCTTCAGTAGATTGCCATTTCTTTCTGCAGTAGACAAGTTGCCATCCAAGGCTATAGAACCCTGACTGTCCTGCTATTTACCCATAGCTGGGAGGAGAAAAGGAGGGTTTATACCTTTCCCAAGGCTATTAGCACGTAAGTGAATGTAATGGATCCGACTGGAATTCGAACTCGGCTCCCCGATTCCTCAATCCGAGCCGCTATCCATTATGAGCTTGGATAAGTGTTCGTAAAAAAAAGTTATAATCCGGCTTCTGATTAACGTCGAAAAAATATTTTTTAAATTTATTCATGAAATAAAAAAAATAATATTTTAATGTAATAAATAATATGACTATAATTTAAGTTCGATTTTACCGTCAAAATTTAGTTTATTAAAATAAATTTTTAAATTAAAAAAGAAAAAACTGAAAAAATATTATCTATTTTCTTTATGACATTTTTTCTAGGCAGCACCTGAAATTATGACTTCTGTTTTCGTAACCTAACTTTGTATACCTTATGATTTCTTTCCTAGAATGCTACCCGACCTTTTGCCAAGTAACTTTCAACTAACGTTTGCTAGGTGGCGTTGTATAAAGCAGTATATAAAGGAAATGGTTCAAAGTCTCTCTTTTCTCGCTCTTCACGTCTCTGGCCCAGTCGGCCCGAAAGTTAAATTAATACTATGTACTTGATTCCCAGAAGGCCGTTCCATGAGCTTCGATATGAGGACAAGAGTAATTACATGGCATTTGAAGCATCCCCCAAAGGGAAAGTACGGAGGAGACTTGAGCAGTTTTTGTCTCCAGTCTATGTATAACTAGTCTACCATCTCGCTTCATATACCACCTTGTATCCTATTCTGATCAGGTTGATGCGCAGATAAATACACTTCTTTCGTTCTTCCGTCACAAATGTTGTAGGGACAAGACGTGTCTTGTTTCGCATCCGCGGGATTTCTTAGTCCCCAGCGAATCACGTGTTATATAAACACTAAATAATATTCATTCAACAATAAATAATTCTATAATAAACTGGTCATCTAACAAGATTGTAAACACTTTACAACAAATGCCATTCTGTTTACACTATTTACATTGTTCGGACTGCTCGCTTCATCTTTATTGCCATATTCACGACGTTTCGTTCGTTGTACGCTCCGGCCTTCTTCAGGTGATATTAGTTTGAATTTCGAACTGAA
Organism: Acanthosepion pharaonis; assembly: GCA_903632075.3. Lineage (NCBI taxonomy): Eukaryota > Metazoa > Mollusca > Cephalopoda > Sepiida > Sepiidae > Acanthosepion > Acanthosepion pharaonis. The sequence continues at coordinate 2,247,587 of CAHIKZ030004155.1, read as the reverse complement.
CCCTTTATTTAGTTCACTGAGACTCATTTAGTCCACTTTTATCTACTGGACTATGTGTCCTCAAGGACAGATAAAAGCGTTGGTTGAGTGATCCGGAAGCGACTTGGCCCAAAAGTTGTGAGTTCAACACCTGGTCACAGCAGAAGGAACTAAAACTTGGACAGCTGAGTTACCAAGTGTAATTGATTGAAACTGAGATATCCAAAGGCATTGCAATTAGAACAATCTACCCCGTGGACTAAATAAAGGATTCGGTACGAAATTCCAACAAATGTAACTTGAACAAGGCCAGAGACTACAATGGCCAAAACGCCGTGAATATGACAATAAATATGCAGACAACAGTTCAAACAATGTAAATAGTGCAAATAGTTACAATTCCTAATCTGAGAAATATAGACAAATGCTTTCGATTTCTAAAAACTTTAAGTTTCATTGTTTCCTCTGGGAAAGTAAATCGGTGATTTACTGATTCCGGAAATACACAAAAATATACAGAATCTAAAATAAATCAAAGTTTATCCGAGTAACAATAATAATAGGAGTAGACATGTCTATCCGAGTAACAATAATAATAGGAGTAGACATTTTTATCAGAGTAACAATAACAATAGGAGTAGACATATTTATCAGAGTAACAATAATAACAGGAGTAGACATTTTTATCCGAGTAACAAAAATAACAGGAGTAGACATGTTTATCAGAGTAACAATAATAATAGGAGTAGACAGGTTTATCAGAGTAACAATAATAATAGGAGTAGACATGTTTATCAGAGTAACAATAATAATAGGAGTAGACATGTTTATCAGAGTAACAATAACAATAGGAGTAGACATGTTTATCAGAGTAACAATAATAACAGGAGTAGGCATTTTTATCCGAGTAACAATAATAACAGGAGTAGACATGTTTATCAGAGTAACAATAATAACAGGAGTAGACATGTTTATCAGAGTAACAATAATAATAGGAGTAGACATGTTTATCAGAGTAACAATAATAATAGGAGTAGACATGTTTATCAGAGTAACAATAATAATAGGAGTAGACATGTTTATCAGAGTAACAATAACAATAGGAGTAGACATGTTTATCAGAGTAACAATAATAACAGGAGTAGGCATTTTTATCCGAGTAACAATAATAACAGGAGTAGACATGTTTATCCGAGTAACAATAATAATAGGAGTAGACATGTCTATCCGAGTAACAATAATAACAGGAGTAGACATTTTTATCCGAGTAACAATAACAGGAGTAGACATGTTCATCCGAATAACAATAATAATAGGAGTAGACATGTTTATCAGAGTAAGAATAATAAGTAGACAGTTTTGCCTATCGTCCAGTTCACACAACTCGGTCTTTTGAACAGTAGTAGTTTATCTATGTTTCCTGTTTAGGATTGGGTTCCCTGTTCCTTCTAAAGTCTTCTCATTCTCTTTCACCCCCAGTAGTACCCCCCCCCGCTGACGTGGCATTATCGCTTTGCTTTGGGTGAAATGCTTTAAAAAAAGATCTTGGATAAGTGTTCGAACAAAAGTTATAATTTGCGTTATGATTAATGGAGGCGACTTTAAAAAAAAAAATTATTCATAATAAAAAAAAACATTTGAACCTTTTTTTTTAATATGTGAATGAAATCACAAAGACTTGTTCAATATGAACTGCTGCCGTTAAACAACCTCAATCTTCTAAGTGTTTACAAATGACAATATTTACTATAGTCAATTTTCTATTCGATGACTGTAATCTGCAGTGTCTGTGTCCATTATCCTTTCCATTTAATTAATTTACGATTAAGACGACAACGATTATTTTTTTAATTCTACGATTACTGTCCTAATGGCAAACTTTTATTTTACTAAGTTCAAAATATTTCTAAACCTAAAAAAAGCTAAAGGTAAAAGTGAAGCTCTTCTTTTAGGTGCTTTGTCTCTTCATGATGTAGGCAATCATGACTCCCCACAACTTCCTCTCCTTTGTAGCTTTAAGCAATGTTTGTCTTCTTAGGGAACTTTGTTCTACCATCCATTTATACAAGCTTGTTAGATGGGTTACTTTAATGTTTCCTTCTGCTATCTTTGCGGTTTTAATCATTTCACTGCAAGACAATAACGACACTATGACGCTGGGGGCGGGGATATAAGGCTGTAGTGAGGAGAAGGAGAATAGAGGAACAGGATTCAAAAAGACAAAAATGGCGATTGACGTTGCATATTGTGTAATGGGTTAGCCAATCTGTATCGGTGAGAAAATACAAATTAAACTGACCTTCTACTATTTTTACTAAATCAAATGCAACAAAGACAACAACAACAAGAGAAATCATCAAATAGGCAAATATTTGTTGTAATAGAAAATATTTTTATATAACAACAAGTACATGCGATATAATAAAGTTGTTTAAAACTTTAGAGTCCTTGGTTGCGTGACCGAGGGTAATATAAAAGATGTTATGCTATAGATCTGATGAAGAAATAAACAGTTTATGTTGATGGTGAAATTGAATGAAATAGATTGCTTGACTTACTGGAGAGTTGTCTCGCTTTGACTGATATAGTTACGATTTCCTTTATGTTGTTAAGATATTGAGTTGGTTTCTGAATCTCGCCTTCCTATTTGAATTCCTCACTAGATGAGTTGATGTTGAAAAGAAATTGAATTCCACAAGCCGGGTTCATGTTAATAAAAATAAACTTTTAGAGAGGAAGTTGGGTTTCATAGATTCGTGTGACGAGTTGATTATTTTAAGGACTCGCTAAGTCGCGTCGAAGTTTCATATTTATGAGTTTTCTTGATCACGTGGGAGGCTCAAAAGAATGTTTACCAATTTTTGGCGCGTTGAACTCTGAACAGGTCAACTCGAGGTCAACCATGCGGGCGTAAGCAGAAACATGGCATTATTATTTATGAACCAATCAGAAAGCATTGTTTCGTACTGAACTCTGGAGTCGATTTTAATGGGTTCAGAACAAACTGAGAATACTTAGTTGTGATCCTCTTTTAACAGGTTTAAAACAGAGAATATAGAAATCTAATTCTACGTGTGTTCGTCTTTCTTTTCATCCTTCCCTTTTTTCTTATGTGTCCCGCTTTCTTTCTCTCTTTTCTTATTATGTGACCCTCTTTCTTTCCCTCTTATTATGTGTCTGTCTTTCCTTATGTATCCCTCTTTCTTTTCATTTTTCCCCCTTTCCTTCCCTCTTTTCTTATTATGTCTCTTTTCCTTTCCCTTCTTTCTTATTAGATGTCCCTCTTTCCTTATGTGTCCCTCTTTTCTTAATATGTGCACCTCTTACATGAGAGAGAGAGCGAGTGAGATAGATAATGAAAACTTACCTTCGTTAGTCAGGTGTACTCCTCTTTCTTTTCATCTTTTCTTCTTTCCTTATGTGTCCCTCTTTCTTTCCCTTTTTTCTTAGTGTTTCCCTCTTATTATGTGTCCCTCTTTCCTTGTGTCCCTCTTTCTTTCCCTGTTTCCTTGTTATGCGTTCCTCTTTCTTTCCCTCTTATGTGTCCTAAAAATTTCAACTTTCTCTTTCTGATTCGAAGTATCCTTTTTGTTCCCATTTTTCTTAAAACTTACTCGTTGCTCACATGCTCTGTCCATGGTATTCTCAACATCTTTATATAGAACCATATCTCTGTTACCACAGCTTCGAAAAAAAAAACAGCATTCACTACCGTACAAGAGAAGTGATATTACATGGCAATTCAGCACTCTTTTGTTTGTTTCTAACGAAATTTTCCTGCTTCTTAATACTTCATGTAGCCTTTTGAAGGCATTTTTCGCTATTTCAAACTGCCTTCGAAGATAGTCACTAAAGATTTATCGCGGGCAACTAATATGCCGCAGATTGTTAATAAGGTCGTCACTTGCACCATTTTCCTTAATCAGGAATCCTTTTGGTTGTCAAAATATTATTTCCATTGTTTGCTTCTCATTGAGCCAGAATTTGATTTTCGAACCCCGATAAAAAACCCAAAGTTCGAGCGTTAGTTTTCTAAGGCCTGTTCACTTAAAGAATGAAACCCGGCAATCATTTCATCCGTATTTGTCTTTGTGCCATAAGTTACCAACTCATCCCGCTTCAATGGATACCTCGGTAAAAGTGGAGTAACAGCGAGCGAGCTGAACAGATAAAGGTGCCTGTGTCATGTCTTGAGATATCTCGTCTCTTCATATTTTTACCGAGTCTGAGCCTGTACTAATCGGCCCTGAGATTGAACTCACAATTACTATACCACCAAATTCACGAATCAACATTTTAATCAACCAAACGAGTAAATCTGTAGTAATTGTTAGTTTTATCCCTGAGAATATCAATCCTCCTATATGGCAGTGAAGGATAGTCAATTTCCTCACAGATAAAGAGAATACTTGGGGCAATAGTGATATGATTCTACAGACATATGCTGAAAATACTATGGACAGATCATGTGAGCAACGAGTAATTTTAAGAAGATAAAAACAAAAAGAACACATACTTAGAATCAGAAAAAGATGGTTGAAATATCTAGAACGCATAATGAGGATATAAGGTTAGGAAAGTATGACACTCACAGGACATTGAATGTAAGAGGGATAGGGGAACAGTGAGTCACCTACCTAACGAGCCTGTATCAATGGATGGCAGAACAGAGAATGGGAGCAATAGAAGAAATATAAACGAAATATATATATTTAGAATTACAAAGGTTAGGAAGTTATGGAGAGCCATGATCTCCCACGTCCTAAAGGGACACTGTACCTAACAGCAGAAGAAGATCCTGGAGTCGGGGAGTACATACATAAACTCATTGGAAACAGAGTGAACAATAACTGAGAAGAACTCCCTAGAAGAATCTAGATTTAAAAAAAGTCACAGGAAAAAAAGTCACGGAGAAAAAAGAAACGGCACTGTTTCTGCGTCTTTATTTAATAAAGTTTTTCTTTTTAACCCTAACTGTGAAGAGAGTGTGAATAACGGAAATCTCAGAACTCAGTGCTGCTGTGGATCAAAAATACTTGGATTTAATGAAAAATCATTTTTACGCCTCCTGCCATGTAAATTATTGACAGCAATAGGCGTGAATCAAAAATCTGCTACAATGGGTTTATCGCAAACCCAAGTTGTAATTTTTTTTTCCTAGACAAAATTGTGACTTTTTTCCATGACATTTTTTCCTGTGACTTTATTACCCGCCACGCCCTAGACATAGATAGGCATTAGAACAAGAACAATCTACCTACACCCATAGATTAAATAGTGGGTTTAGTTCTAAATTTCCTGAAGGTCATTCGATACCTGAAGAATTCCTGTGGGCACCAACGCCGAAACGTTATGATAATAAGAACAAAGATGAGGATATTGGTCTGAATATAAATAATGATAAAGTTCTCGTGTTTGAAACTTAGACAAAAAATTTCTATGGTTAAATAGTTAATTTCTAAATTTAACGAACTGGCATCTGTGGGCAACATTGTCATAAGGCATTTATTTCTTCTTCTTACAGCATGAATAAATAAAATAAAACAATGAAATGTTCACGTGTCCAAAATTCTTTCTAAAACATTCTAAGATGATGTAAAACATTCTTAAATAATATTCCCAACTTGAGAGAAATGTTACGTTACGTCTTAGAGTAAGTGGGGGTTTAGGATTTGTTACATGATGACGTCATCAACCTGTCTGCCAAAGAGGAGCCACACACAAGATTACGTGAAATTCTGGGGACGACATTTCAGGAGAAAATTAAATTTCTGCTTAGACGTTCAGTTGAATGGTATAAAGAACTCCGAAAGAATTCTAAATATGTACACGTCTTTACCAATAAATTAACGGTAGAAATGTTTTCTTTTTTAAAAGTAGTAAAGTTATTTCTAAATACAATTTATTTAATTATTATGTTTTAATTTTTTATATATATTTTTTGTTTTATTTTTTTAAACTCAATTAAACTGTCTTAAAAAAGAACTCATCAGTGTAAAAGATAAGGAATGCGATATTACTTAGAAATGATTTGGAAGAAATCAGCTCTGAAAAAAGTAATTAAATTGGGCATTGTCGGTTTTAGCGTTTCAAACGATTTTTACTGATTTATCTCCCTTACATCGGTAAACTTCTTGAACGAGACTCATACTATGAAAATAAAACTTCATTTTGATGTTAAAAGTCATGTATTCGAAATAGAACGAAAAATAATGTTGAGGAGCCTGATTAACTTGATATATATATAGCAAAATTTTAAAAATCGGTAATATTAAGAAAAAAAAAATTCGTACCTACCAGGACAGTAACAAATTTTTTTATACAAAAATAAAACGAAAAATATCGTAAGGGAGGTAAATCAGTATGTATGCTATAACAAAAAAGTTTGAAACGCTAAAACCAACTGTACCTAATGAATCAACCATTATTGATTGACAAGTTCGTACTTTGGCATGGAGCACTCGTTGCAGCTGACTTTTGTTGGTGAGCTGGTCACATAAGTGGCAGTGAGTTCGTTCCTTATAAAACACTCAATAAACATCCCCTTGGCCCTTGTAGCTTTGCTCAAACAACAAATTTCGTTACTATATTACTACATGCAGTAATAGTTCAACAACAACAACAACAACAACAAAAGTGGAATTAAATTAAATCTAATGATCCGTAATAATTTAAATAATGACTATTTTCTTGTTTTATATTTTAATTAATTTAGGAGCAATAATTTTTAGGGTTTAATTTTAATATTATTACATATTTGATCGCAAATTTATGCTTACAGTTTTTTTTTTTTTTAAATATTGACATTTTTTTCTTTTTACAAGTGTAGTAGTTTTTTCTGTTTTTTGTTTTTGTTTTAATTGTTTAAGGCATTCAACGTTTAAAAATAAACTACACATAACAAGTTACATAAAATTTCTTATTTAAGAATTATTATTTTTATTATTATTATTGTCATTATTATTCCGATAATGGTTAAAAGGGCAACATGTTTTTTTTTTTTTTTTTTGTTTTTTGGCATCAAAATCAAATCAGTTACAAATTCATTTATTAAGTAAGCATTAAAGTGATAAACTTTGTTGCTTATGTTAAGAGCGTTTAAAAATAATTATACTTTTTTTTTTTAAATATAAGAATTTTTTTTTTTAATTATAACTACTATTGCTACTAATGCGGCTACTGCTGCTGGAAAATCGGTGCTACTGTTAGTCGTAGTACTACTACTCCACTCGCCGGCCACTGGAGATGGTAGAGTTGAGTCATGATATGGAGGAAGCCTAGGTGAGCAATGGAGCACCATGTTATTATTGCTTGTAATTTTACCTTTTTTCCTAAATCATCGTCTTTAATATTCCCTCTCTGATCAACCTAATTCATTACGACCGTGTAAATGTAATGAATGAAAATACAGATAGATCAGTCGTCTGTTTATATGAATGACGATGGATGTGTTATAGTAGTTTTTTTTTTTGGTGGGGGGGTAATTACGGATCGCTTCCTTACTCTTTCTCCTCTTTATTTGTTAGTGTATGCGTGCGTGCGTGTGTGTGTGTGTGTGTGAGAGAGAGAGAGAGATGTGATACGGTATAAAAGCACTATAACACACCATAAACTATATTGTTTAACGTTTCGGCATTCCCACACACGTACACGCAAATTTTTCATCTTCATCATCTTGTTGAAAGCAAGCACCTACTGCATTCTTATTTTTATATTTTTATCCACAAATTTTGTTTTCTCCCTATCAACCTGTCCGTTGATTAACCATATACACATCTTTCTGTGTATTTATGCCCATACCCAGCTCCACCCCCGCAAAAAAAAAAATGTACATCCATAAAAAAAGAAAAGAAAAATTGAATGATTCCAATGTAAATTTCAGTACAATTGCTTGCGCTTTGTATTAACAACGTATTTATCTTGCAAACCATGTGCGTGTTTTACACTTTTTTTTAATGTGGGTCTTCTCATCGCATTTTCAACGTATTTTTCTGTATTGTGTACCTTTCTTACAAGTTGAGTCAAGTAATATGAAGAAAGAAGAGACTAGTAAAAAGCAAAGCAAAAAAAAAAAAAAAAAGGACGCGCCGTCGTTCGGATCTCATAACCCTCACTCAATAATCCATTCACTGGCTGACAACATTATGTTTACACGACATGTAGATGCATCATGTTTGAGGCGTGAAGATGTCTTTAAAAATGATCAACAATTCAGCTAAAACAATTTGACTTTCTTTTTTACACCACAACCGATGTTTTCATTCGAATTATTTAAAAAAACTAAGAACCTTTTTTTTAACATTACCAATTACATTTTAAGTTCTATGAAACAACTATTTCGATTCAGAAACTGACTTTTTTAACCAATTATTTTAGATTTTTTTTCAGTCTTCGTAATTGTATTAATGTTTAAAAAAAAAAAAACAATATGTATGTTATGTACATTCATACGTCGGCGAACACGAAAATATAGTTTTGAAAAACACATTTTATATTCACTAAAATAAACTTACCTTTTTAAATTATTTTAATAAATTTCCGTTCCTTAATTACAGTGCCATCTTATTTCCTAAGATTTAAATGAAAATGCTTTTAATTAATCTTTTTTAATTTATTTGACGTCATACGAACGATTTTTGCTAAAAATTGTAAGTACTTATATTTCGTGTATATGTCAATTCATTCCAGCGTACGCATTTCTCGTCTAAGAAGTAAGTGTGACACTGTGTGGGAGTTAAAATTCAAACGTGTTGTGTTCTTCGAAATAATAGATAGAGATAGAATTGTGTGTGTTGTTTTTCTTTCTTTCTTTTTAACACATGTAGTCTTCGTAAATATTTATTCACCCCTTCTTTGTTACCTAAGGCAGGTTTTTCCCTCAGATGGAGTATTCTTCTTACTCCTGAAAGAAAGTAAGTAATGACAATCAGTCCCTGTTTCAGTTTACACACCAGAGCAAGAATGAAGTTGAAAATGTGATTTGAGTTTGATTGACCACGTGACTGAATCTTATTGTAAATGATGGTTTATTCTGTTTTCACTTGTTAGTTTATTTATCGTAATGTAATTTATTTATTTCCGTAAGTGTGTATATCAGTGATTATCTGTTTGTGGATTTCTGTGTATGCTTCTGCGTGTTTTTCTTTTGATCACAGAGACTAGCATAGGAAGGAAACGATTTTTCTTATTGATGCTATATATGATTTTTTTTTAAATGTAAATAAATAAATAGAAAAGAAAGACAGTCATCATGTGTGTTACTGTTCTGTATTGACAGTTTAACTGCATTACTCTGGATAACATCATACACATCGGGTTTTAAACCGACTGCTTGTAGCAACAAGAGTAATAATTAAAATGCAAGGTTATCCTGCGAAGCCCAGGCTGAAATAATTTACCAAAAATTATCATATTGTTTTCTTGTTCTTTCTTTTTCTTTATCACAAATGAATAAAAAATTAAAATAAAGAATTTAAGATTAAGATGAAAAGGAACTGTTTTGAACAGGCAGTGAAGTTCTTTTCCCTTAATAAAAGATTTTTCCCCATACAGTAGAGAACAGCGACAATTTTTAAAAAATTTCAATACAGGTCAACGTTCACATCCAGATTCGTGTATAAAAAAATTAAAGTGTATATTTTCCTATTAAAATCTAATAACCTCACGAGTTCATTTCCATTTTAAAAACTAACTATATTTTATTAATTTTAATAGGCTATTTTCTTTCAAATGTCACTTCCCTTCAGAACATAAGCGGTCATTGCTCTCCACAGCTTCCTTTAGTTTAATATTTGCAAATTACCGTGACTTTCCATTGACTTCTTGACAGTTTTGAATTTACAGTTTTCCTTCTAGATTAGTTACTAACCAAGCCTAAAGAAACCATTCTGCCTTTTTAATCCTTAGCTGGGAGAAAAGTGAGAAGAATACAACAACATTGGCTGGAATTTGAACTTGACCTGCCAGTCTCATTTTCTGTGTTAATAGCCATTGTACCACCACATACTCAAATAAGTTATATAAGTATACAAATGAAAGAAAAGATGTAAAATAAGTTTTATATTATAATTATAATAACCAAAAATAGCAATAATAATATCTATGATAGAATTAATCCATGCCTACATACAGTGTAACCCGGATATAAGAGAGTTGTCGGGACCGGAGAAGAAGTCTCTTATATCCGGGTTTCTCTTATATCAGGGTTTGGTCTATTTTATATACATTAACACAATCTCTAATTTGGGACCAGAGAAAATCTCTTATATCCGGGTTTCTCTTATATCCGGGTTATACTGTACCTCCAAATCCCCCACCCCTTGATATACACAATTTTTTTTTTTTTTCTCAGCCATAGAATTTACCTCACCATTAATAAAATACATCTAACCAACAATCAACCCATGTACTGACACCACTCCTGCAACACCAAATCCATGATATGCAGAGGTTTGGTGATACCTGGGGAGAACTCCTTGATTGTATGCTCCTAAGACTCAAGCAGGAGTGCCTATAGGGCCTAGTACTGAGAAATATGAAAAGGGAAGACATTTTAAATATGTAAAAAAATAGATGAAACATGAAATAAGCACTTTATTCAAATTAAATATAAACTAAATTTTTATTTCCCTCTTTGATTGGATGCCTGGGGACAGTCACAATCCTCTGCCCCCTCTTCTGTATGCTACTGAACCAAATAGAAATTTTATAGACACAGATACAAGCATGCCCTCCCCATTTTTCTCCCACTAATATCTTCAGGAATTAAAAACATAGACACTACCAGACAGACACAAAAATGCCCACGAGAATCCAGTTACACACACAAGACAAGAATACCTGACCAATGAAAACACATTAGATCTACCTGACCAATGAAAACACATTAGATCTACCTGACCAATGAAAACACATTAGATCTACCTGACCAATGAAAAGCAAACACCACAGAACTGAAATGTACCGGAACATTCTCATCCACAACCCCATTCCAAAAATTTCTTATGAAGTTTAAATAAAAGCAAAACGTTAAATTGATAAATGTTTCCTATTTGTTCTTTATTCTATCAATTTGTTAGATTTAATCCATATATTCATCATAAAAAATTATATTTCTGATACATTAAAATACCAGTTTTCTTCGATTTATTTTTTGAAACTGAAACACTGACTTCAGCTTCCTACTCAAAGAATAGGATACCGGTATTTAACTGCACACACACACACACTTAAGCTGAGTGTGACACATGGTCGAGTTTAAGTTGACTGATTGATCAAATCATTTTTCATAGTTTATCAACCCTTTGCAAGTTATTTAAAGCCAGAAACTATTTTAAGAATTTTTTTCTTTTTGAGATAATAATGGTTTAGTGATACAAGTCTTACTAATTAACCCACATCTTGGGGAAGAGGAGCTGGATTCATACCTTTCCCAAGGGTGTTTGCATCTAAGTGAATATTACAAACCCAACCAGAATTGGAACTCGGCTCTTTGATTAACAATTCCAAGCCATTATCTATTACAACAACTACAAATCCATGCTTACAGCACATGGTATTCCTAAGTGGTCACCCATCTAGGTAATGATTAGGTTTGACATTGCTTAACTAGTGATCATACAGGGACCAGTGTTTCAACACAGTGTGGCTGTAAGACAAGGTCAAGTTTAAATTGGGTTAATAATGTTACATGAAGTGGGAACAAAAATGACTGAAACTTCCTCTGCATTTTCCTTTTTGGGGTGCTTCAGGCATTAGGTAATGATCTTGATCCTCTCCCAAAGGAAATGTAAGACCTAGAAGAATGGCCCTTTGAGGTTTGAAGTAACATTAGAATTTAACCCTCCCAGTAACAGGCAAAATCTGCACCTGGTGAGTAGAAGATATTTCTTTCTTCTTGATAAGTTTAGCTTAGCATGGCACAACACTATAGATTTTGAGGTACCTCATGAGAATCTAAGTCACACTAGCTTGTTTTTTCTTAGAACTTCTAGAAAATAGTTCTTTCTAAAGAATCAACACATTTCTAATATACTGATGATGCTTTATTAATACTCTGCCATAGAACAATATTACTTGATTTTGTGCATAAATTAATCGACATTGAATGTGCAATAGAATTTGCTTATGAAACAAACAAGCAATATATTGCCTTTTCTTGAGATATATAGACCAAATGTTTGGAAGCGATCATCTAGATTTCGAAGAATTGCATAAAATTATTAAAGGCTGTGTGCATTTTTCAAAACTAATTTGCTATCTCATTTCTGGTCAGAGAGACATTACCTTCTAAAGGATTTTCTCATATATTCCATGATAATGAACTCATTACTGCATAAAATTTCCTTAAAATTATATCTCTTTTTGCCTAATCTATTTTGATGGTCAATAGTAATTTTAGGGCTGTTGGATTTTAAATTTCTCTAAAAAATTGGACCTCCATATACTGATTGGTTAAATAGTTTCATCATCGTAGCTTAGTAGGAATTAATTAAACGACAGAAGGTGTGAAACTTACTAAGTCTTTGGCCCATAGTTTATTTGAACTTTTAAAAATGCTTTTTAATTAATGATAAAAAAACCTGAAAGTACCTACATGGCAAATATACAAGCAAACAACACCAATAATTGGTAATCTAAGGAGTTCCATACTGATGAGCTTGTGCGAATGGATGGCAGAACAAAGGGCCTTAGCAAAGGAAAAAAAACTGCTAAGTGCTGGATGAGATAGAAAGTTGTGGAGAGCCATGATCACCTATGTCCTGAAAGGACATGGCCTGTAGAAGAAGTATATATACTTTTAAAAAGGCATGAACCTACTCTTGCTAATAAAACAAATGTATGGAGATGTAGCAACATAAACTGGTGAAACTTAGGAATATAACTAGTCTGAACATTTGCCATGGAAATAGCAGATGTTCTGGCAAGCTTCATTCCTTAGTTTTCACTAGTTCAGACCTTTACATCTAGGGCCCACCAAGCCACATCCATAGGGTTGAATCTGCCTTATTTTCTTCATATTCTATTGATAAGAATGAAGTTCCACTCAGACAGCTTCTTCCCCCAAAATGCTATCCTATAGAAAAAAAAAAATACCCGAGAAAATGCTTCCACAATTACTGACATTTTAACCTCTTCAACCCATCTTCTGAAGGGATATGGTATATAAAAATATATATTTTATATCCTTTTAAGCCAGTAAAGATCATATTGAATGAAGAATGATCATATTTGAAAAGGGATATTGATCATTTTAGCAAAGATGGATGAATATTTCTAGCTTATAATTTATGATCAGTAGATAGACATTTACAGTCATTCCTATCTGATCCCTCAGTAATGAAATTTGATTTTATTAAGGTTAAATATACTTTTTATTTTTACTGGTATCCATTCACTCGACATCATAATGATGTGGAAGTCTCTGAATTTATCATAAAGCTCAATGTCTTTACAAACTGAAATTACAAACTCATTATAATGCTTAATTATCATTGTCATATCATCATAATAATTTTCATCACTGTCATACTAATTATCTTCACTAATTGAAATTACAGATTCATTATCTTATATAAAATCTTTTCATAATGAAATTACAATTTCTTTTGGTAAAGAATCCTTATAACTCCTGATTAAATCCATTTGTTTAATTCTGCTCATAAAAAAAGCCTTGTTGATACCAGATGGACTTGTCTCCTTTACTGCTGTCTCAAGTTCTGACAATATTGAAAACATTCTTATATAATAAGATTGGCCAATACTAATATAGAATTTAACAGATCTGGACTACAAAAATTATTTGATTTATAAATTACACATAAGTGCATTGGACTATATCTAGTGCACAAACAATATGAACCAAGTGACAAAGTCTAACCTGAGTCTTTTAATATATTACTCTGCTCATGATAGTATAGCTGCAAACTAAATCCACCAATTCATTCTAATTAGCTTAGCTTGGTGAATGCAAGCTAAATTATGTCCTTTCATTTATTGGTGACAGATGTCAAAAGATGACAAGAGAATAAAAAAAAAAATACTTCACCTATTTGAACACTCCTTTCTTGCACAGCCCAAGATTATTTGTGGGTAAGGTTGACTTTAAGTTAGTGTTCTCTTGTCATTCCAGGAAGGCTGCAATAATTCAAAACCTGAAATATTAAAACTACCTTAAATATATGAATATATACCAAACCAGTTAGACGATCCGAGTAATGAAATTGTGCTAGCTTGTAATATTTCTTTTTAATTAAAATTTACATTTTTTTTAATCAATTCACCCCAAGCAGGGCAACAATGCCACTAAGATGCTAGCTCCTTAGTAAAAGAGAATGAGAAAACATGAGAGCGGTGGTTCCCAAACTTTTTCTCTCTGGGCTGCATTTTTGGAATGAAAATTTGCTTGCACCTCACCAAATTTTATGTGATAAAAAGTTCATTTAAAAATAAAAACAGAGAAAAGGTTAAAGGAAGATAACCACATATTCAAAGTCAGAACATTATCATTGATAACTCTCTCCCCCAATTTACAAACACAAGTTACTATATTCTTAATACTTGATATAATGCAAAAATATCACAATGATAAAATCAGTCAATACTTATTTATAGCTATTTATACTGGTATTCATGCATGCAATTACAAGTAATCTATAATAATATTTTAAATTTTGAAACCATATTAATTTTTGGCATCTGAATTTTTTGAAACTGTTTCTAAATCTTTGATTGTCTTTCAATCATTCTGCCCCAACTGCTATCCTCCACCGATGTACATATGAGGTGTGCTGCAGCATTTGAGAATCACTACTTTAGAGGGAATAAGAAACCCAATCCTAAACAGAAAATATGACATAAATCTCAACTCACTTACAAAAGAGCTGGGATGAGTGTGAAGCAGATGATAGTCAAACCTATCTGCTACTATTTCTTTTATGATAATATTCAAGAATATATGGACTAGGTATTGAATACATTTTGTCTTGTTTTGAAGGTTAAAATGTGTAACATAGGTTTTTTTTTGCATTTTGTCATTAAATTCTTTCTCTCTTTATATATATATATATATATATATATATAGAGAGAGAGAGAGATAATTAATACAAGTAAAAGGTTTGTCACTTAGCTGATTAATGTTACCTTCAGCATCCCAGCTTCATAGTTTCGTAGACAAGACCCTCCACAAATTATTCCATCCACTCCTCAGGGGTTACAACAATATATATATATATATATATATATATATATATAACACACACATGCACACACAGACAAGTTTCATTAAAACACTTATACAATCACAAGAAAAAAAATTAAATAAAATGCTTAATCACAGTCATCTTTAATGAAACTTGTACAAAAAAGGGATTGCTGCCCAAATACACAATTATATACATAGATAGAAATGAACAGTGTAGATAGATAAAAATACCGAAAGAAATGATCAAACAAAGCCATATGATAACACTGTTTATTGGTGACCCCACCCTTACATGCACACACACACACGCGCGCGCTGCCATGCCAAAAGTAATGGGTAACAGTATTTAAAGGTAATGGTAGGTGGCGCCACTGTATCTTGGCATCATGGTAATGCCCAGACCTATATCAGTTGTTCTCTGCTATCTACTAAATCAGTATGAAGACTGTCTAGGTTGTTCATGGCAAAGTGATGGGAATTATCAGTTTGAATGAGGCATGATAATGTGACAGGAGGATGGGATATTCCATTTCCAAAATTGTGTAGACATTTGAAATCCTTTAATCTATGGTGGCAATTTGTATCCACAAACAAGCTGGCAGAGTAAGAGACTCATGATTGGGTGCCTTTGGTGTTTTGCGAGGGAATTTTTTTTTTTTTCCCCTAGTTTGATCCCTTGGGCCTGAACAGTGCTTACCACCAGATGGCTTGTGTTCTGATAAATTGGTCATTGGGGAGAAACTGACTGATTAGTATAATTTGTATGTCTTAGATACATGGCATGACTATATGAACTGAACAGCAAATCTAGGCTGTCATGGTGATTTTCAACCATACTGATTGTGTGACAAGACTTTGTTGGAGTGATGAAGCTTTGTGGATATGGACAATTGCAACAACAACACACATGTACACCAGAAACATCTGATGAAAGGTATTGCCATTTGCTGTGGATAATGCAGTGACCAATCACTGTATGTGATAAAAAAGAAGGCACAATTTCAAGTAGTGCTCTCCCAAATGTGGTGCCAATGAAAAAGCTGTCTGGAACCTGGAATCTTAAACCTGATGTTCTTCTTACCTGCTTGTTGCCAAACAGCATAGATGAAATCATTAATCCAGAAGTAAATAATGTAAATAAAGATAACTCTTCATTACATATTCAGACTGTAATTTAATATGTATCTCTTTTTAAGGAGTTTCTGAAATTGTTGTCATATCTTTCTGCTAAGGTTTGCAAATGCCTGTGTAAACATTAGCTTTTCAGATCTTGTATGGAAAAAGTTAAAAATTTTCCTTTTCTTTTTTATGTTCATGTTGCAACATTGCAGTTTGAATCTGATTCCACAATATAAGTAGATAGGTTCATCCAGTTCACACTCCTCTCCAGTCTTTTGAATGGAAGTAAATGTTTATCCTTTGTTTCCTGTTTAGGATTGGGTTTCCAGTTCCTTCTAAAGGCTATTTCCGCAATATGCATCTAATGTCTCTGACTGAACTCTAAAATGTTATTCACTAATTTAAATCTCGGCCTCTTCAAGTCTAATGTTAGCAGTTATCTTTCCTGCTTAGCCCCAAGAACTGCCCTTCTTGCCCTAATACAACAACATGCAGTAACCCTTTACATTGGGCCTTGTACTGGGCGAACATCATACTTATTATAAAACCCAGGTTGTGTGTGTGTCTGTACGTTTATATATTGGATTGGATTTCCTACATTTTTCAACCGATTTCAACAAAACTTCACAGGACTATGTAAAATTACCTTGCGATGGTTCTGACAGTGCCAAAAATTGGAAAAACAGAATTGTTTTTGCACAAAATCAATTTGAAAACATGATTAAGAGGCATTGCTGTCGAAAATGAAAGGGGGACAACTCATATCGAGTTATACTTATCATAAAACCCAGGTTGTGTGTGTGTGTGTGTGTTCATTTATATATGGGATCGGATTTCCTACATTTTTCAACCGAATTTCAACAAAACTTTTTTTGTCAGGTAGTGTTTCTTATTGTCTTGCACACTTTTTCTTTATTTTTACATTCAGAATGCTTTAAAAATTCCATTTACAAGACAATTGTTTATAATAAAATTCTATTCAATCAGTAGACTCATAACGATTGAAAACAATATTTTTGTTTGAGTTTGGGTTTGACCAATTCGTAAAAAAAAAAAAAAAATAACTAATTAAGACATGCGTGTCCGTCAACCTTAAACAATAATCTTTGTCAATTTTATTTTTCAGTCTTTATGATGGTCGATACTTGATCTAACTCTTACTGTTACATCCCCAGGCAACGCCGGGCTCTACTGCTAGTTAGTAAATATAGTGTGCTTTCAACAGATGTGGATCCCTACATGGAGGCATGGTGGAGTAATGGATTGAGGAATTGGAGAGCTGAGTTCAAATTCCAGTGAATCCATTACATTCACTTATGTGCTAATACCCTTGGGAAAGAAATCCTATTCTTCTCCCTGGGTAAATAGCAAGACAGACCAGGTTCTATAGCCATGGATGGCAACTGGTCTACCACAGATAGAAATGGCAATCTACTGCAGGAAAAAATTCTACCTCGTCAGTCATGTATTGAAAGATAACCTTAGATGGCAACTGGTCTACCACAGATGAAAATGGCAACCTACTGCAGGAAAAAAACTCTGCATCGTCAGTCATGTATCAAAAGATACATGATTGCCTAAGCATGTATCATGCAAGGCATCTAACTGATAGACTTACCTACATTGTAAGGATCTATGGTTGGTCTTGGCCTAATTTCAGGATATACATAGAAGCATTACATATAGAGAAAGACCAATTATAATAATTGTTAATAAAATTTATTAAGAGTATAACTATACAAATATCAAAGTATGCATGCATTTTCTCTCTTAAATCTGCAGGGAGAATTGGTTTCATGCCTTCCTGAAAGCCTTACCATAAAGTGAACATGAATAGCTTGAACCTGTCCCCTAATTCTACACTGCACCTACTGTAAAATATAACAGGGAATATTGCTGCCACATATGGGTTGGAGCTGCTCAATCTTCACATTCTAGACTTGATAGTATTCAAAATCATTTACGTAGTCTGGGGGTGGGGATTTATTCTCCAGGCTGCAGCCTCTTTCCCCACAGATGCAACAGTGCATGCTTATCACTATCTATCACTATTTCCATGGCAAATGTTCAGATGAACGCTTCATTCTTTAGTTTTACCAATTCAGACCTTTACAACTAGGACACACCACAGAGTTGAATCACCTTCAATTTCCTCCATGTTCCAGATGTATGAAGTAAGTTCCACTTAGCACTTTCCCCCTAGAATGGCCATTGTGTGTGTCTCCTGGAAATCCACAATTGTAATCTTTTCTAATCAAGGGTCAATTGTTATCTATCCTCCTGATATTCTTAATCTTCACAAGAGACATATAAACCAGCTATGGCATAGAGATTGTAAGGGAAACTCTCCCCGGCTGATAGCACTGCTGTTCGAAATCCTGTACGACAGCTGCCTGTGGCTACCATAACACTAGACAAAGTGGTATCAGCACTACAAGGAGGAAAAAGAAAATCTACCAGCTGGTTAGAGGTGAATCTAAGTAAAAAAAGATATTCAGTGAGATTCAGGAATTTGAACTAAAAGTGGTTGGGGATTGTTGTAGAGTACTTTGTGCTCTTCCCTACCAGTGACAATGGACTGCTCCTATTTAGCAAGTAGTCACATTAGAGTAGGATTTGAGTAGTATTTGATTTAAGTTTTTCTGTTTCTATGTATGTGTATTTAATAAACCTCTTCTTCTTTGTTTCTTCTACCTAGTCTTCTGTTCTTTCTATACTCTCTCTAACTACGACCTTTCCTAATTATCACCTATTTTGAACAAACACAACATGGCAAAAGCCTACTACCTCCACTTTCATTGATATAACACATCTCATTCATCATTATCATTTTAACAGTAATCATCTAAATTCAATGGCTCTCATATTGGGTGAATTGTAGTATAAAAATATATAAGGTGGCAGAAATACTTCCCAGATAATGGTAAGACATTAGTTAGATCAATATACCATTGTTACTAATGTCTTGCTATTCTGTGGGAAGTATTTCTACCACACACTGTATAAATTAATGAAGCTGTGAATAGACTAATAGCTGATAGCACAGAAAATGAAATTGGTGTGCCAATTCCAAATACCAGCTCAGACAGTTTGTGTTTACTTCACAGTAATGTCTTTGGGAAAGGAAGGAATCCACATATCTTTTCTCCTTAGCTATGGATAGAATTAGCAGAACAAACTGAAGCCTTTAGCACTGGTTAGTAACCAGTCAGCAAGAAAACCAACCTAGAATTGAAAACTGTTGAGAAGTCAATGTTAGATCATTCCACTAGATTTCCTATGAAAATTCATGGTAATTTAAAGTTTATAGATATTTTTAAAAAATGGATGGTTGTGTGAGACATGATCTTCTACAACTTGAAGGGATATCTCTCACACACACACACACACACACATATATATAACATAGTTTTAAGGTGTGCTCAACATCAGAGATAGCTTGACAATTGTGTTTAAGCATGAAACGGACTTGTCTCTGGATGTTGAATTCAATATCCACCTATATAGCTAACTACAATAAAATTCAGTTCAGCTTATTTATCTCAATGCAATTTTGCTGATATGGTATCTACTCATCAGGAGATTTGATAGTAAAATTTAATTTATCCACACATCAAGAATTTCTAAAAATTTTGAATTGAGAAAGATAAGTTGATCGTTTAATTTTATTTGTTGCTATTAATGCTGTATCTCTTATTATTGAGCACTTCTTGCCTTAATTTTCTTCCAGAATTACACTGGTTGACATTTTTTTTCTTTTTTGAAAAACATCTTTGTGGTTATTTATAACTAATATATTTACAATATGACACAAAATAATAACATTAAAAGTGAAAAAATTGCAAAATGATTGAAAAAAAAACTAACAAAACAGAGTACTTGATATTTGGGCCTTATGGCTATTGTAGATTTTACTATCACATAGATGTACTTAATGCTAAACATATGCAAACAGTCCATGTCAGTTTCACTCCTTCAAAATTTGCTTTGTCTGAAAACTAAAATCTTGAAAATTCAAATCGAAATCTTTTGACAATGGAGACAAAACCAACACTGTCTCAACCATCAACCAAACTTTTTGTTTGACAGACATAGCTTTATCATCAGCTGTTATGAGAAATGTTTTTATATATCTTTTGATTTCTGTTCTGACTTTTTTGTTTGAAGGTGGGGTGGGCCATGAACTACTTTATAAATGCAATTGTCTGTCTGAAACAAAAAGCCATTTTGAATATCCCATTTGTGTGACCTTGATCTTACTTGGTTACAAATGAACATAAATGAAGAGATACCCTCATGCCAGCTTGCTCAGTCAACAGCAAAATGCTACTGAGTAAGTTTGTATACTATGTGATAGTCAAATTCACAATTGCACAATATTTGTGGTGAAACATTGTATCATATGTGCCACATAACTCTGTCAGCAGCCCCCAATCTACAGTCCAGATTTGGTTTCTTGTGAATTCTGATTTTTCACAAACCTAAGAATCATTGAAAGATCAGGGACAAGTAAAGAGAATGATGCAAGTTAGCATATGGTGATTCTGAAATAGGGCTTTGCAAACTCTAAAATACTTGAAAGTCTTATGGTGGAAAGGAAAACTATAAAGGATGCTAAATGACATAAATTGATGCGATACAGGAGTATGTGTCTAAGGTCCAGAGGGCAGTAATTTAAAGAGAATTAAGACACCATTGGTTTATACTTTCCAGACAAATGCAAGGGGCTACTGGGGGTGGAAGAGAATGTGAAGAGAGAGAGAAAGGACAAAAAAAAAAAGCATAGAGGTGAGGAACACAGAACTAGCTCACAAAAAGTTATTGTAAAAACCACTTCATATATGCTGTTTAACTGCCCCACCCCAATTCTGAGTAGCACATAATATGCATATGTATTATAAAACCCTGGATATGATATAGGTGAGGTTGATGGAGTTGTGAACAATGAGGGTCAGGTAATGCAACTCAACTTTTTCTGCAGGCTCTCATGGTTACAAAAACAGTCCTGGGTATGACGATAAACTATATCCAGCAGCAAGGCCTCTGATCAGGAGGTTTTGAGTAGTATGGAACCACATCTTAATTGCTGGTGTTCCCAGGTCTGTCTAGACCTGGGGCTTTAGCACCTGTTAGGGTCCCGGCTATGGGCAAATAGTTGACCCTGAAACTGAGGTAAAAACACTATGAAAGTGTAAAAATAGGTTTTAATACCCAAAACACTTTGTAAAAAAAATTATTACCAGCAATAAATTTTTGAAGAAAAAATAATACCAGAAATAGATTTTTTACAAAGCAAAATATTACCAGCAATAAAAATTTTGTCAGCATTAAATAACCCATGGCGGTTGATATGCCATAAACCAAACCAAACCAAAAACCTGCCTACAAAACAAAGTTGTACATAGTGACCAAGTTCTGGTTTGAGGAAGTAGATCAGTAGAGACTCTCTATGGTTCTAGTAGGAATCAATTCCTTCCCACATGTTATTATTATTGATTCCACAGGTGATTAGAAGACCTCTGGAGAGATGTTGACCCCATGTCATTTCAATAACTGTTTACCACTCCTTGATAATTGTAGGTGCAGGATCTTGCATGCAAATTGACATCTCTATTGAATGCTGAAGTGGGCTTCTTTCTTTCTTTTTATGTGCCATGTCCTTTCAGGACATAGGCGATCATGGCTCTCCACCTCTCGCTATCCCTTTCAGCTCTCAACAAGTTTCTTCCCTTTGCTATCTCCCCTAGAACACGTTCTGTCATCCACCTGCTCAAGCCCGCCAGGTATGTCACACGTTGTATACTATTTTCCCTTGTCTCTCTTTCCCTCTATTTGCCCCGTGAGTATCAGATTCTCAAGGCCCTCCTTCCTTATTATGCATCCCAGAAACTTCAGCTGCCTCTTCCTGATGTTGAGCATGAGCCACCTCCTTGTCTGCATCCCCTCCAAGACCTCATCGTTGCTTAAACACTCAGTCCACAAAATCCTATGCACCCATCTGTAGAACCACATCTCCGGCACCTTGAGTTTGTTCTTCATCCTTGAGGAAATCATCCAGCATTCACTGCCATAAAGAAGGACAGATATCATGTAACAGCTCAGTAGCAACACCATTTGTCAAAATTCTTCAGAATGCTTCTCAAACCAACACTGGGCTATTAATTCCCAGTGACATGATGCATTATCCTGCTGGAATAATCACTCATTGTTGGGGTACATAGAGGACAGGAATGATTGCAAAATGGCCACAAAGAAATGCAACATAATGATCACTCATCAATAACATGTTTAGTTGGACCAACAAACCCAACCCAAGCCACCTGAACAACCTACACCATTATGGAATTACTAACAGCCTGCATGGTCTCTTGTTGACAACTGTAGACAATGGCTCTATAAGGTCTATGCCACATTCAAAACTTACACTCAGCACAAAAGAAAACTGGAACTGTGGCTCATCATACCACACCATATCTTGCCAGTTCTCCAGGGTCTAATAACTTAAGAACACATCACATTGAAACACTAGTTCTTGTACAATCACTATATTAAGCAACATTGGGCCTGATCAGTACATAGATGAGTGACCATTAGGGAATACTGGTTGCTGTAAGCTTGGAAATGCAGGCAGTGTAATGGATAATAGCTTGGAATTTTTAATCAGAGAGTCGAGTTCCAATTCCAGTTGGGTTCATTATATACACTTCTGTGCAAATACCCTTGGGAAAAGTTTGAATCCATCTTTTATCACCCAGCTATGGATTAATTAGTAGGACTTGTATCTGTAAATCATTATTATCTCCAAAAAATTCTGACTATATTTTATGGCTTTAAATAACCTGCAAAAGGTTGATGAGCCATAAAAAACAAATCCGTCAGTCCAGGGTCTAATTATCAATCTCATAAGCCCAGGTGCGTCACTATGTCTGGTGTCATTTTGTTAACAGTAGTCCCCAAGAGGGTTTACTTTTCCCATGTCACATGGGAGTAAAAGAAAATACTTAAGTGATCTGTCGGATGTGCATTTGGTACCTCCTGCATTTCATGTGGATACCATTTCTGCCATGATTATTAAGGACCTATTGTTGGTTACTGCACTGTCCACAATGGGTGATGTGGAGACACAGATGGGTAACCTGAAAGACAGAACCTTGTTGTTGTTACACACACACACACACACACACACACACACACACACACACACATATGTGTGTGTGTATATATATATATATATATATATATATATACACATGTATATATATATATATATATACACACACTACAGTTCAAAAGTTTGAGGACACGCCTGTTAATTTTTTAAATTGGCCCAAAATGTAGTTGTTTTGTACATTAAATAAAATAAAATTATTATACATGGTTAAAAAAAAGTGAGATATGATTTTTTTATTAGAAATTTTATTATGACAAAAAGAAAACGGAATTTATGATTAAATCCTGCTCTTGACAAAATATCCTCCTTTAGCCTTGATTACTGCAGCATAAATTTTTGGCTTTCATTGCAAAAGTTTCTCAGAGTATAAGTTTTATAATTGATTCTATTCTTTTTTAAGTAACTCTAGGAACTCTTTTTAATTTTTCTTTTTTTTCACTTTTCTGTCAAGTTCATTCGATGCTAATTATGGTTATGGCATTGAGCTTTTGAAGTGTAGTGTGTGTGTGTGTATATGTAATATATATATAGTGTGTGTGTGTATATGTAATATATATATAGTGTGTGTGTGTATATGTAATATATATATAGTGTGTGTGTATATATGTATATATATATAGTGTGTGTGTGTATATGTAATATATATATATATAGTGTGTGTGTGTATATGTAATATATATATAGTGTGTGTGTGTATATGTAATATATATATATAGTGTGTGTGTGTATATGTAATATATATATATAGTGTGTGTGTGTGTATATGTAATATATATATAGTGTGTGTGTATATGTAATATATATATATATTCTATTTCCGAAACTCTGGAGTCTGGATGCTATCAGCTAAGTGACAGACTTGTGTGTGTGTATGTGTGTGTTGTTTTTAATATGTGTTCAACCAGTTAGAAATGCCAGGTTCAATAACATTTCTCCATAAGGGATACAAGTTTGAATCCTGCTGGAGGGCAAATAATTTTCTGTTAAGATTACTTGAATATTCAAACCAGTAGGTGTAGTTATGTAAAAAGAAATGCTGTTTAATTAAAAAAACAGAGCTTCTACTTAAATATGAGTATCCAACAAAAATAATGTTTAGACAAAGTAAATTAAAAATAACAATGTTGGATTTAATCCATTTCCTAAAAATAAATTGTTTTTGTTTACATTAGGATGTGATACAGAGCAGATATGAATGTTTCAAGGATTGGCAGAGTATGAGTGTTTAAAAGGTTCTTTTCGGGAAGTCCTACATGGCTGAACAGTTAGGCACATCAGATTCAATGACACTCTCCCATAGTGGATGCAGGTTCAAATCCTGTCAAAGGAAGATATATTTTTCTGACAAGACTTCTCGAATATTCAGCCTGGTAGATGTAGTTGAATAAAAAATACTATTTAATTAGAAACAAATATGAATATCCATCAAAAAACATGTTTAAACAAAATAGATTAAAAATAAAAATGTCAAATTTAATTCATTTCCTCTCTCTCTCTCTCTCTCTCTCTCTATATATATATATATATATATATATATATATATATAATATATATAATTGAATCACTGTCGGACACTGGGCGTGTTTCTAAAAATAAATACGCTAAAAATCCACTTTCATCCCTACCGTGCACCGATGACTTAATGGTTAGAATCTCCAATTGACACCAATTCAGTCGGGTTTCGATCCTAGCTAGAGGCAACCGGATGTCTAGCCACACTGATGAGCTGTGAAACAGCGAAACAGTCTGTCTGTGGATGACATTATATACATATATATATATATATATATATATATATATATATATATATATATATATATATATATATATATTTATAATGTCTGATCAAAAAGTATCCAAATAGGTGTTATAAAAAAAAACAAAAAACTACAGGACATACCAATTTAGCATGTTTAATCTCTTCTGAAGTAGTACCTTTCTGAAGCCACACATTTTATTCAGCATCTTTTTCATTCATTGAAGCATTCCTGGAACTCCTTTTTTGAGATAGCAATCGGCTGCCTCATCATATTCTCTTGGATTTCTTCAATGTCTTGAAATCTTGTTCCTTTCAAGTGAGATTTGATTGTTGGAAAGACGAAAAAGTCGCAAAGGCTGAGATCAGGAGAATATAGTGATTGTTGGACTTGTTTGCCAAAAACTGCTGCACAAGCCATATAATCTCTGTGGTGTTGTGAGTTGACAACGTGCTACACACTTTCCTTCCAAGCACTGCTATAATCAACAGAAGTGAGTGAGAACATTATAACTTAATATGCATGTGCAACAGAGTTCAAGGTCAATCTGTGCCAAGTGACTTCACTTTGCATACTTTTAGCCCCATTACTACTGCAACAGTTCCAAAAGTTTTGATCAGTAAACACAAACACACACACACATATATATATATATATATATATATATATATATATATATATATATATATAGTATTATATGGTCAATTATATAAAATTAATTTCCAAGAGGATAGAATCCAGGTAGAACTTAATGTACAGGACAGAGTAATAATATAATAAAAATTTTGTTTTTTATACCCGATATTATCTTTTCCCGATTTCTTTTTGAATTTGTAGGTCTGATGAATTGGATCATGATTATGATTTCAATGTAATAAATTATAACCATGGAATATTAGTAATTTTTGATCTTTATATATATATATATATATATATATATATATATAGGGTTAGGTAAATGAAATAACTAGATATTAGTGATCATATATGCACATGCTGGCATGCATACATTGGTAAGCAAATAAGCTTAGCCAAGAGGTGTAGACATAATAGTGCTCAATGTGATTAGACAAAGTTCATAATATATACACATATACCTACATTTGTTGTGTAACTTAAGTTTCGTTAGTTATCCAACTTGTCAGGCATAAGACATAGCATATTGTTTATTTAAAAAGTATACAGATGCTCATCGGATTGATACTAGTTCACACACACACGTGTTTGTATGAAATACTTTTGTATATATCTGAGAGGGAGAATTGTAAATATATTTATAAGAGAGAAAAATATACTTGCATTCATATGCATTTGTATGTGTGTTACGCTAATATATTTGCTTATATATGCTTATATAAGTAGTATAGTTTTTACAAGTTATGCTTATGCTGCTGTCCATGTACTGATCTTATATAGATACAAATTCATGCCCAAACACACTTGTGTGCACACACACACACACACACAGGTTTATGGTATATAGTAGGCTGTATGTATGCTTGTATATTTAAAAATTGCATAGCTTCACCTTAATATCAGCCAAATGCCAATGTTGAAAGCAGTTTTAAAATTAAGTAATCTTTACCTCCTCTCATATTTCAATCTATTGCATGGAGGGATTGACGGTCAAGGCTGGAATCAAGGTAGGTGAAAAAATCACCTGAAATAAACAATGCATCTGGTAGAGGCTCAAAGAGTACCATGATCATGACCCTAATCTTAATAGTTTCAATTTTCTTTTTCTTATATTTTTTTTACTATTGAAAAAGGATATTTCATTTTGTTTTATGTCTCTGCTTATCTCAAATGCAATTGTGATTTAATTATAGCATTATAAGCAGAATTGTAAGTAAATTGTGTTAACCTGTAGATAAATATGACAATATTCAGATAAGGATATTATCCTTATATCTTGACATTAGAATTTTTTGTGAAACTGATTGTTTTATTAACACATAATTGTTTTTCTCATATAAGGTTGCCTAGTTTTCATATACAAATTTAAATGATTTGTAATTCATATCTACACATGTAAATTTAGATAAAATAACATATTTCTATAGTACACACTTACATACAAATTATATAGTTAATCTGTTGACATACCTGTACATCTTTACTGCTGTTAATGTGTGTGTGCGTATATATATATATATATATATATATATATATATGAGTTTGTTTTGCAAAACACGGACTTTCTTCTTATTATATTTGATTGATTTTTTAATTTTAACTCCACTTCTCGGCACTATTAGTCCATCACATATATACGTATATATACATATACATCTATATATATTCCTAAAGAAAAAACAAATATGTTGGTGTGTCTAACAGACAACTTGCCAGAAGACCTAACATCTTAGACTGGAAAAATCTCAAACAAGGAAAATGAATAAATGAAATACCTACTCAGTAAAGTACCAAGATAGAGCAAAAATTGTTCACAGTGTCAACTCCTATATATATATATATATATATCTATATCTAAGTATATGATTGGTGTATACGGGATAAATTCAATTCTAATAACCAACAATTACTATTCTTAAAAGAGTGCTCAATACAGAGTAGTGCGAATATAATTATTTATTTGAAAATTATAACATAAATATGTTATAAAATCACTACAAAAATAGCCATTTTGTTTCAACACCTCTGGTGTCTTATCAAGTGATGATGTTGAATGTAGATTGTAAAATAAAGGTTTTAAAAGGTTCAAATTAATTACGCGGGGTAGTTAATTAATTTGAACCTTTATATATATATATATATATATATATATATATATATATATATATACATACTTGTTTTCAACATGTACTTATGTCTTTATGAAATTTATATCGCCTGCTGTCAAGTATATATACATTTCCAAGACATATCTCTTCATAAAACTTACATTGCTGCTGTCAACTGATATATTTTTTCAAGACAACATGAAATATCATATTCATGTGCATATGCAATTACATCAATGGAAACATTCCTTTAGTCCAATGAAGTTCCAAAAGATGAAACATGTCACACAAAAATATGTTGTCATTAATTTTCTTAATATATATAGTTGTGTATTTGAACAGCAATTCCTTTTTCATACAAGTTTCATTAAATACGACTAACAAGGTACTGCAATTAACTTTATTTATCTAATTTTTCTTGTGTTCATATAATTTTTTTTCTTTTCTGGACATAAAATATGTAAAAAAATTTTCCAAATTAACTATGGTGATGGCTAAAAGAATAGTCAAAAGTGCTCAGACATACAAGATATTGGAATAATTTTCACATACTTTATGTTCAGATAAGAAAAAATTATATGAACATGAAAATGAAATAAAAAAAACTTGATTGTTATACCTTGTAAGTCCTATTTAATGAATCTTGTTTATATATATATATATATATATATATATACATACATACAAATGTAGATAACTATACTCGTTTCGAAAAACCCTCGAATTTTTGATTTGCCAATAATCAAATTAATCTCGAGAGGAAAAAAAAGTTTTAAAAAAAGAAAGAGCTAGAAACATGAAAGTTTGTCGAAAAAAATCGCACAGATGCAGGTTTGAAGCCCAAAGAAAAAACCCCGATACGAGTAAACAGCTAAAACTAACAAAAGAGCTCAATACAACCGTAGAGCAGACCTAGATAAACCTAGTGAGCCAGACAGACCTACCTAGGTTTCACCTAAGCGGATCGTCAGGGAAATTTGGCGATCCGTTTAGGTGAAAACCTAAACAGGTTTGTCTATATATATATATATATATATATATATATATATATTTATATATTAGTTTTTAAGGTATGTTTTATTTATGGGTTAAAGTGCTCAATGGTGGGGATAGTGTATGTGAATATAAAAGTGGGCACTGAAGCAAACACCCAGAGATGACAGTCTGTTTCCTGCTACCATGATACAGAGTGTTGACTTCAATGTCCACTTTCATGTTTGCACACATTATGTATGTATGTGTATATATATATATATATATATATATATATATATATATATAGTAGGCATTCGTTTATCATGTGAGATAATGGTATTTAAACTATTGACATTGTTTGAACTGTTGTCCTCATCTTTGTTACCATATTCATGACATTTTGGCCTTTGTACCAGAGTAGATAGCTCTAGTTCTACATGCTATGCCACTTCTGGATGTCTCAGTTATCTCCCTTCAACTCAACTCTCTAAGTTTTTGTTCACCACTGCACATTCACAACTCTTTGGGTCAAGTCATTGGATTAAACCAACGCTTTTATCCACTGGCCCAGTGGATAAAAGTGTTGGTTGGATCCACATGACCTAGGAGTGACTGATCAAGAATTTTTATGATCATATCACTCTCAGTATGGAGACTTGTAGTTCTAATTTGAATCCCATTGCAAATATATCTGAGGTCCCCTTGAGAGGGAGACCAACCAGCAGACCCAAAGTAAATACTGAGTATTCATTCAATGTCACTATCAGGGTGATGACTAACAACAGAAATTAGAACCATATGATCTGGGAATGGAGTTCTGAAACTATACCAATGCCATCTTTGAAGCTCAAAACAGGTTTATTGAATAACATTGTCCTGTTTTTTAAAGTTGAATGTGTGTACAATTTTTTTTTTTTTTTTG
Organism: Acanthosepion pharaonis; assembly: GCA_903632075.3. NCBI lineage: Eukaryota > Metazoa > Mollusca > Cephalopoda > Sepiida > Sepiidae > Acanthosepion > Acanthosepion pharaonis. The sequence continues at coordinate 2,217,718 of CAHIKZ030004155.1, read as the reverse complement.
AATCTGCCAAGTTTTTCTGCTGAATATTTTTTTCTTTTCTATTATAATTTGTTCTTAATTGTCTGGTGCACCCTGTATATAGAATGAATTGAGTGTAACTTTTTTATACTAGTTCACCCAATATGAGGCTCAAGAGCCACTCATGGTAGAGAGTTATGAATGAAGTGTGATATAAATTTAAGCAAAAACAGAAGAAAGTGAAGATTAACTGATTGATCCTTGATTTTGAAGAGGTTAAGATTGTATCTCTTAGGGAAGCATCTATGTGCAAGTTTGTTTCTCGAAGTAGCAGTTTTGGGGAAAAAAACTGAGTAGAACTTCCTGCTTACAAATGGAATACAAAAGAAATATAGATGATTAAACTCTGTGAAGATAGCATGATGAGTGCTTGCTGTAAACTTGTTGAATTGGTCAAAGTAAAAGGTGGAGCTCATGTGAATATTTATCATGGAAATAGTGATAGATTAGCGATCGGCTTTCAATGTTATGTCTGTGGAGAAAGAGGTAAATAAGTCATCCTCTACAAGACTATGTAAATGATTTTTAACTCTATCATGGCTGAAAAGTGAAGATTGGGTAAGTCCAGTCCAGACATGGCAGCAAACCTCTACTTTTGATTTGATCTAATTCTTGTTCAGATAAAGCTTGGAAGGAGTCGTCTAGTACTTTCTGGAGTAATGGAATGAGCCAGCCATTTCCCCAGAATCTTTAGCAATGGATTATAGTTCCATTTGAGATCTGGAGTGAACTTGGATCCAATAGATGTTCAAAACATGGAACCTCATTGAGGGTGCAATCATTCATTGTGATGGGAGAGATGTCAGGATCCAACTGGTGACAATTAAATGTTACCAGCTTGGTTTTCGAGGTAGTGAAAGATTTTAGCAGTAATCTCCCATTTGTACTAGCTAGTCTGCTTGAAGACAAATGAAAGTTCTTTCATTAAAGATTTATTTATTTATTTTTATTTCTCCATATTTCAAATCGTTTTCTTGGTTCCCAGTAAAAGTTTAAATATAAATTGCCCAATGTCTAAGTCATTTCAGCTTTCCATAAGCCATTATTGATGAGTTTTTGTTTCGTGTTATGACAATTTGATATTATTTAAAATGTCTCCAAAATAAAGAAATAAATCTTTAACAAAAAACTTTTATTGGTTTTTAACTAAGCCTGAATCTATCATGTGTGTGTCTATAAATATATATATATATATATATATATATATATATATATATATATATATATATATATATATATATCTAGTGTGCCATATGAAAGCAATCTTTAACCCTTTAAAACTTCATTAAACTAAAGTGAAGTTTACTTTGATTTGATTATACAGATGCATGAAAGAGAGGCTATGCTGAAATTTTTGAATTATATATATATATATATATATATATATATATATACACACACAAAAGTGGATATTGAGGCCAACACCCAGTAACAACAGTCTGTTTCATGCTTAAACACAATCATCAGGCCTGACAATTGAATTTAAGCATGAAACTGTTTCCACTGAGTGTTGACCCCAATGTCCACTTGTAGCACTTTATCCCATAAATATAGCATACCCGAAAACTGTAATTTTATCATTTTATATATATATATGTAAGCAAATATATGAATATAGATCCGACAGTATGAAGAAAAATATATATGGAAAAAACAAAACAAAAATCCTTATATACAATTATGCTGTTTTAATGTTAATATGTCAACGTCAGACGTTTCGGTCTAATAAACCATCTTCAGGACATTTTCGAACATAAACGAGATATTCGCCTCAGAAATTTAAACAATGCTATAGTTGTACACACAACTAAAGCAGATCATAATTTTGATTTTGATTCCGTGAAGATTTTAAAATATTTTCATAATAAAAATCTTAGGAGGATTTATGAAGCAGGCATAATATCCATCTCACGCACGGTGAATACTAGACCTGGCTTCTTTAATATTTCCCCTTTTCTAGTGAGATTAATGCTCGACAAGGGTACATATAAATTTTAGTTCAAAATAGAATTCTTTTCATTTTTTCATTCAAAATACTCAAAATTTTAGGAATACGTTTTTCACAGCGTCGCCCACGTGACGACAACATGACCATGTTTTAAACGCAGCGCTGATCTTATAAAACTTTCAGTTATTTGTTTGGATAGTCTTGTTCTTATGTACATTGTCTTTGTCATGTTGTATTGATAATGTCATATTTATGAATATGTCCTGAAGATGGTTTATTAGACCGAAACGTCCGACGTTGACATATTAACATTAAAACAGCATAATTGTATATAAGGATTTTTGTTTTGTTTTTTCCGTATATATTTTTCTTATATATATATATATATATATATATATATAGAACAAGCAAAGACATATATAATGTGTAGGTGGGTGTGTGAGTGCATCCATTGCATGTATACTTATATTTAAAGCTATCTCTCTCTCTCTCTCTAATAAATATATATATATATATATTTTTTTTACATGCACAAAATATTTGTACTTTCACTTTCATTTTCTCTAAACAGTTTAAGTATTTTACATATGTACACCCACTTTTATGCTGCTTGTCTTTATCAATTGTAACATAACAACCCGCCATATACAGATTTGTTTTCAGCTGAACATATACTTTACACAGTGCTATAGCTGATTAGCCTGGATTCTCTAACATTCATTTTTCTCTCTTCATCTACCTTATCCTTTTTTTTAAAATCTAGCTTTTGTGCTTTGGCTATTCTCAACCTCCCCCGCCCTTAAGTTCATGGACTGTTTGGTCCGGATAATTGAGTAAGATAAGAGTAATACTTACACCAAGGTCATAACAGGAAATATTATTTAATCTGGTACAACTCATTTTAGAGACCAAAACGTGCTGCAACAATACTGCCTATTGTCTAGTAACGTGTGTACAATGTGGAAAAAAGTCGGCTTTTATTAAGAGCATTCAAGTCTTTAACTTGAGTTTATTAACTTTATTTTTTTTAATTTTTTTTTTTTTCAAACAAATTTTACAAAGTGTTGTTTATTTCTTTAATTTCAGTTTAAGAAAATATTTTATTTTTGACTCCAGAATTAAGAGTAACCTCTCTCTGGTTCAAATCCAAGTTCAGGGCCTTCTCACTCCAGTTGGAGGAATCCCTCTCTGATTCATCATTTCTTTAGGGGTGTAGCTGTATTGACCACACTTGCCCAGTTGTGGGTTGGTAAGGCTATTTAACCCATAGTTCAATGTTTTAAATTTTGAGCTGTTCTTCTCCTAGACTTGTTGCCACTCAAGGCTATAGGACCAAGTCAGTACTGCTGTTTGCTCATAGCTGGGGAGGGAGATGGATTTATATCTTTCTCAGGATATTTATATAAAAGTAAACATAATGAATCTAGCTAGAATTTGAACCCAGCTCACCAACTTCAAACCATTGTTATACACCCAAGGATTTTGTTATTTTATGTCATTGCTCAATGTGGGGAGGGGGGCAGTTTCTTTCCTCCAGACAACATGTGAAGTGGAATTTTTTTTTAAGTTACCTTCTTTTAGCCTTACCTGAAGAGGTAGGACCTACAAAGCAGCAGGTGGTTTGAATTCAGTTGTTTGTTTTCCTAGACTGGTTGCCAACCAAGGCTGTAGGTTCCAGTCTGTCTTGCTATTTTACTCATAGCTGGGGACAAAGAGATGGATTTATACCTTTCCCAAGAATATTTGCACTTAAGTGAATGTAACTAACATGAATGAAAGTTGAACTCTGCTCTTTGATTCCTCAGTTTGAGCCACTATCCATTACTCCACTGTTCTTTGTATTTATTTTAATGTTTTTAATGATCCTATTGCAAAGATATAATGCAGAAAAGGAACTATCATTATTATACACTGATTTATTCAAAGTAATATCCTCATGTGGTTGTTTTACTCACATTTTAGTTATCATACACTCTCATCCAATCAACAAATTAATCAACATTGAGCCTGGTCAATGTCTAGATGGGTGACCTCTCAGGAATACCAGGTGCTGTATGCTTGGATGTGCGGGTGGTGTAATGAATAATGCATCACAATGAAAAATCAGAGAACCAAGTTCAAATTCCAGTCAGGTTCCTTATATTCATTTATGTGCAAATAACAGAAATTGGAAAGGTATTAATCCAGATCTTCTCCTCCCAACTATGAGTTAAATAGTTGGGCTTGTATCAGAAAATTATTATCTCAAAAAATTTCTTACAATCAAAAAACCTGTTCAGGCTTTAAATAACCTGTAAAAGGTTGATAAGCCATAAAAAAATTTAAATTAAATCCACTACATCACTATGTAGTGGACTTTTATGCTGATGTAGAAAAGTGCAGGCAATATGTAGGCAATACGCATATGTAAATATATTTTTTTCAGTCTAAAAATATGTTTTGTCTTTAGATACCTTAAAATGGTTGATAAGCTGTAAAAAACAATTCAATCAAACAGAATTTCAGACTAAATCCTTTATTAAAGCAATAGAGGAAGAGTGTTCATTTTGCTGTCCCTGCAACAGAATATCTCTTATTAGATAGTTATTTCATCCTTTTTTTTAATTAATCAATGAATAAGGTGATTAAAAGAATTTCAAAATATATGAGGTTCTAATAACCATAGACAACACAGAACTGAACTGGTGATTTTCTAAGTGTAAAAAAAAGTATAGGGCACCCAGTGATGAACAAATTCACTATTCCATCATAACTGATCTACCAACATAAGCTTGCTAACCATTACACCATGTGAATGTGCTAAAAATAGACACAATATGGGAGTCTTTGATTAGGAAAGAACAGATTTTAGGCTTGGGCTCCAAAATTACACCTGCTGATTGTAATAAGGAAAAAATATCTTGGTGTATATATAAGCATTGGTTAAGTGCAACAGTTTACATAGTGTTCATGAGTCCAATCCCAGTGTGAGGCAGGTGAATTTAGCAGAATGAGTAGAAGAGCTATTGTAAGGAAAATAACTAAGACATGATATCCCCTCTCCACATAATATTCCCTCCAGCATGGAGAGTGGATTAAGAACAGTCTCTGGATTGAATTATGGTAACGTTAATATTCAGTCAGTTATGTGCCATGTGTGATACATGCTTAAGCAATCATGTATCTTTCAATATATGACTGATGAGGCAGATTTTTTTCTGCAATAGGTTGCCATTTCTTTCTGCAGTAGACCAGTTGCCAGCCAAGACTATAGGACCCAGTCTGTCCTGCTATTTACCCATAGCTGGGGGAGAAGAAGAGGATTCATACCTTTTCCAAGGGTATTATCACGTAAGTGAACGTAATGGATGTGACTGGAATTCAAACTCGGCTCACCGATTCCACAATCTGAGCCACTATTCATTACTCCTCCGTGCCTCCAATGTTAATATTAGTCATTTCCCTACAAGAAAACATTTGGCATCCATTGACTGAGCAGCCATACTATTTTTGGTTGAAATTTATAAAACATTTCTACAGAAAAATAGTTTTCTGTAGTCCAGTTGCTGGTATTGCTCTTTCCATTATTAATGGGGGTTTCCTTCCTAAACTTTTATTTGAATTAATGTGAAATGTCAACATCTTGATTATGTCATTGTTTTCTCTTTGAGTTCCATGTGCTATTCATTTTAGTTGTTGATGCTCTTGGTAGTCCTCAAGTGATGTAGTTTCTCTTATTTGGTACAGTTCTTTGTTTGTGAATCTCTAGTGCCAGTCCGCAATGTTCAAAGAAGGCTGGTCTTTTGCCTAGACTCTCTATGGTATATAAAAATTTATATATCTTTTCCCCAAAAACATATTTATATAAAATGCAAAAATACTTATATGTGTATATCATTTGTAAAACCTTTTTATGTCATTCCAATATTATGACTGAAAACAGTTACTATAAAAGAAACTAATATTAATAAATAAAAAAAAATCCTCTTTCTTTACAAATATATATATATATATATATATATATATATATATATATATATATATATATATATATATATATATATTTTAAAGATATCTTAACTATTCATTGCAATCATTTTTATATTTATTTTTCTACATCATCAGAAGAGTGCACTACACAGAAATGGGCAATCTGCATATTTCTATGTAGTGGACACTTTTGGTGATGTACACAAGTGTTACAATATGAATATCAAATATTCTAAGGACTGTCGTATTTCAAGATGAGCTGATCCATTAGCGACTTTTTGTTCTCTTGCTTCTATATTTATGCACTAAGTGAACTCATCTATGTGTCAATAGCATTTCTCTTTTTGAAAACAGTCAAGATTGCAATAAGAACCAGGAAGGCTCAGCTAAAAAGGAATAATGATTGGCTGATTAATATCACAAGGAAGAAAATATATTTGACATGATATCCTAGGCAGGTTACCATCAGAATTTTTCTCATCTTTGTTGATGCTTATGCATTGATCTGTCTGTAATTGTATAGAATGGAATTGCAAGATTTTCCCCATGGCTATCAGTCTTTTCATATTTATTTTCCTTTAGCCTGTTCCTATATGTCTGTCTATCTGTTTGTATATCTAACTATTTTACTTACTTTAGTCTCTTTATATCTATCTATCATATTTACTTTGGTTTGTTTATATCTATCTTTTGGTGGAGTTATGGATAGCTGCTCAGATTGAGGAATTGGAGAGCTGAGTTCGAATTCCAGTCAAATCCATTACATTTACTTATGTGCTAATACCCTTAGGAAAGGTATGAATTCTCTTCTTCTCCACCCCCCAGCTGTGGGTAAATAGCAGGACAGACCAGGTTCTATAGCCTTGGATTGCAACTGGTCAACCACAGAAAGAAATGGCAACCTACTGCGGGGAAAAAAAATCTGCCTCATCAGTCATGTATTGAAAGATATATGATCGCCTTAGCATGTATTACGCCTGACATATAATTGACTGATCTATCTGTCTGTCTATCTGTCTATCTATCTGTCTGTCTATCTGTCTATCTATCTGTCTATCTATCTGTCTATCTGTCTATCTATCTGTCTATCTATCTATCTATCGTACTTAATTTCGTCCATTTATATCTATTATATTTACTTTGTTCTTATCTATCAGTCTGTAGAAAACTATGCTCGTTTTTTCTATCTATCCTACATATATTATGAGTTTTAGCTTATCATCGATAACTTTATATATATATATATATATATATATATATATATATTGTCATCCACAGACAGACTGTTTTGCTGTATCACAGCTCATCAGTGTGGCTAGATGTCCGCATGACTCTAGCTAGGATCGAAACCCAACTGAATTGACATCAGTCAGGGATTCTACCACTAAGCTGTTGGTGCACGTCAGGGATGAAGTTGAATTTAAGCGTATTTATTTTTAGATAAACACACAGTGACTAAGAGAATTCAATTTGATTTACTGAAGTGTCTTGCATTATTAGCTGTAATAGTCACTGTTTACACACCCACATTTCCTCCCCCAGAGAGCTCAACTGAACTAAATTTTTCAGGAGCATATATATTGTCATCCACAGATAGACTGTTTCGCTATATATATATATATATATATATATATATATATATATATATAAAAATGTAAATGGATATAAATCCGACAGAATGAAGAAAATTTGGAAAAAAAAAACAAAAAATCCTTAAATGCAATTATGTTTAAAATGAATGAAATATGGGACGTCTGACGTTTGGGTTTAATAAACCTTTTTTCAGACAATATTCATTAAAATACAATTCAGTTCGATTTCACAAAGACGATGGACATAAAAAAGTCTTATCCAAAACAGATAACTGAAAATTTTTAAAATGATCAGCTTTCCGTTTAGCATGGTCACGTTGTTGTCACATGGGCGACGCTTTCAAAACGTATTCCTAAAAATTTGTGATTATTTTGAAATGAAAAAGAAAAGAATTCTATTAGGATCTAAAATTTTTATGTGTATGCTTGTCGAGCATTAATCTCGCTAAAAAAGGGGAAACATTAAAGAAACCAGGTCTAGTATTCACCGTGCGTGAGATGGATATTATACCTGCTTCATAAATCCTCCTGAGATTTTTATTATGAAAATATTTTAATACCTTCACGGAATCGAAATCGAATATGATCTGCTTTAGTTGTGTGTACAACTAAAGCATTATTAAATCCGAGGCGAATATCTCGTTTATGTTCGAAAACACGAGATTTTACGGACCTACATGTTTCACCCACATATTTTAGGTCACAGTTTTTGCATTTATTTGATAGATGCAAGCATATATATATACAGTGCTGTTCAATAAAAGAGACTCACCTGATATTTTTTACTAAATGTTCTCTTCTTTGAAATGAAAGTTGAGCTAAATTCAAAGGATAAGCGATCTAAAATCTAAAGAAGAAGCTTTGAAAGCTCTTTGAATTTAGCAGTAAGTATTGTCAAGCATCCGTTCAGTATAATGTTCTGGGAATGCTTTTCTTTTCATGGAACTGGTTTCTTGAAACCTATTGAAAAGACCATCAGGAGCGAGCAGTACAAGAGAATTTTAGAGTCTTTTCTGCTCCCTTCTGCTGAAAGGGTGCAAATTGACCCCCACCAAGCTCATTTTTATGCAGGATAATGTTCCCTGTCACAAATCAAAATTGATGAAAGAATACTTTGATGAGAAGTAGGTGAGTGTTATGACATGGCCACCCCAATCTCATGACCTCAACCCCATAGAAAACTTATGGAGCATTATAAAGTACAGGCTCTCGAGAAAGCAGTTGAGCAACATGTCACAGATTGAATCAGAATTTGAACTCGACATACAAATTTCATTTTCTGCACTGATAACCATTATGCTACCTGCACATGCTTCCTGATATTCTGCACATAATTATCTTGTTCTGTAAGTAACACCTGGTCTGTATCAAAACTAGTGTTTCAGGCAAATTCTACAAATACACTACTAGAGAACTTAGATGATTTTGCTAAAGACAAGCTTGATGCAGTCTAAAGACAAACCTCATGCAGTCTCCTCTGTACATTAATCTGACTCTCTGCCCAAAAGAACTGGAACATGATTCCTTAGACTAGGCAGACTGGTGCCAGTTTTCTATGGTCCAAAGCTGAAGTTCTTTGGACTAGGTGAAAGCACAGTAACAGAGATGAAAGTGTACCATTGTTGGTCAACAACTATGAAACTACAATCCATTGATTGACAGGATGAGCAGCACCAGAAGTGAATTGTTTGGAATTTTAATGTTGGAGAAATATGACAGAGGTATTCATAGTTGGGACAAAAATGATCTTTAACAGAAAATCAACATCCTCTATCCATGAAAAAGGATTCAAAATAAACCTTTCCAAAACAGAAACTATGATCTGGAATAAGAATGAAAGCTGTGATGGCAAATACTCTGAATCCATCATGAAAATTCAGGATATGGAATTAGTAAATACTAAATACTCCAAATAATTCAGCATTAGTATCAGTTATAACAAATTCAGTATAGGAGCAAAGGAAATTGAACATAGAATAGGCTGCACCGGATGTACTTTCACTGCACAACCTGAAAACTCGAAGCATGTTCTTAAATAGCCTTGTTAGATCCAGACTTTCATATGGATATCATGTAAGGTACCAAACCCATTCAGAAATATCTAAACTGTCAGCTGTATACAACCGCTTTCTAAGATCAATGAAGGATTGTACCAAATAATAGAAACCACATCACTTGGGGCTGACCAACAGCAGCAAAAATGAAAATTGGCTGCACATATAACTCAAAGAGAAAATAATGACATAATCAAGATGTTGGCATTATTTTGAACAATAGGTTAGGAAGGAAACCTCCATCAATAAGGAAAAGAGTGATAAGAGCTACTGGAATATAGAAACCTATTTTCCTGAAAAACTGTTTTGCTAGAAAGATTTTATAAATTTCAAAAACAGTACTGGCTCCTCTGTCAATAAATGCCAATGTAGTGAACGAGATAATCAAGTACCCCGGAAAAAAGTTTGTGTTTTGTGTGCGATCTGCCGAAGAAGGATTACCAAAAAGTAGTCAGCAAAACTCTTATCTCTGGGTTTTTACATTCGAGCCCAAAGTCAGCAAGATGCTTTCTCACCTGTGAAGCGGGTACTAAGGTTTCGTTGATGTAGATGTCGTCAATGTAGGCTGATGTCGCTTGACGAATTGTCTCATCCTGGGATAGCACAGCATCCACGATGGCTTTCATGATGGCCGGCGCCATATTGAGTCTGAATCCCATTCGGGTTAAGCAGTATCTCTTCCCATTAAGGATCACCGTCTGAAATGGCCACAGTGACCGGTTCACGCTGTACCTGCAAGTAGGCCTTTTCGAAGGTCAATCACAGAGACATTGGATCCTTCGTTCGCCATTCTCTCAATTTTTTTGTGTGCACACATCAGCAAGAGCTGTGTATGTGTCTACATGTTCATTCAGTTCTCTATAATCTAGTACAGGGTGCACCTTTCCCTTGTTCTTTTGTACCACGGCCATCAACGGGATGAGGCCTCTTGGAGGACCAAGCTCTTCCTCGGGATACGGAGTCAGCCATCCGTTATCCAGCCACACCTACAATTCGCGCTGGTATTCTTCCTTAACGTGTTCGGGCACCAAATATTCTGACACTCGGTTCTGGAGCTTTTCTGGTGGGTTATTTTCCGAGTGTTCTTTTAGGGAAACTTCTAATATTACCATTATTATTACCTTGTTCAAGAAAAACTTAAAGCAGTTACATCCTTAGAGTGTTTCATCTTTCTGGCCCTGAACTAAATCCTTGGTCAAACATTATAAAATCCTGTCAACATTCTATCACCTCCACATTTGTACTGCTTTGTCCACTGACAAAATGTTTTACATCTCTCAATTCTATGTCAATATTTCCATGGCAAATGTTCTGATGAGCAACATTCATTAGTTCCACCATTTCAGACCTTCACAGCTAAGAGCTGCTATGCCATATACAGTGAGATGAACCATTTGTATTGCAGTATTGTTCCATCAATAAGAAAGAAGTTCCATTTAAATAACTTCTTCTTAAGAACTGCTACTTTATGGAACAAACTCCCAAGAGGATGTTTCCCCAATCAGTACAATCTTAACCTCTTCAAGTAAAAGGTTAACAGTTATATTTCTGACATATACTTATAATATACACTTTTTATATCCATAGAACAACTTTCATTCAATAACCCACTAAAACCAAACATATTCCACATGTATGAGGAAGCTGAGTCCATTTCTTCAAGTAGTGGCTTGTGAAACTGCTGTTTCTTGTTTTTGGCATTTCAGCTTATTATCATAATAATACAGAATGCAAATTTTAATTTTTGTGCTTTTGAATTATGCCAATTTAAAATTCAGATCTCAGCAATTCAATTTGATCAAAATTGATTTGATGTTTAGAAATAATTGTATTGCACTCAAAAACTTGTCGTTAAAATTTGATTACTTCCTATGTTTTGAATTACATTTTAGTTGCTTAAAACCCATTTTAAGAACTTAAAGATCTTGATGAAATTTTAAACTTGTCATATTTGGGAGAAAGAGTGCTCAATAACAGATAGTGCATTTGTAGATATCGACAGTGGTGACATATACAATGTGTCTGAAGATTGCTTGAAGCATAAGGTTAACACTCTTTCTCTTAATGGAATACATTTTTACACTTTGTCATACATCATTCCTTCAATAAATGCACACACACACACACACATATATATATATATATATATATATATATATATATATATAAAAACAATAGGAGTATTTAATGATTACACAACTTGGCTTTAAATCATAAGGTTTCTTCAGGTGGTCTTTGCAAGGTGGTATGATTTTTACATACGACAGCACAAATTGTACTGGATGTGAGGCTGCACGGCTGTATAAGATTGGTGTTTTCAGACCAAAGGCAGCCGAGTTATCTCACCTTTGCTGCTGTTTATTGTTTCATTACTGAGATAGGATCCATAGAACCTCAAACTATGATAATAATTATTTTGGGATTGTATCTTGGATTGTACATTTACTAGCGTCTACCATAAACTTTAAAATTAATAACTCAAAAATGAAGGATTTGTGGACATATCTGTCTATATTTCTGAGATGAGGTATTATATACACTATTTACATTGTTGCCATATTTATCACAATGTTTCGTTTGAAGAAGGGCAGGGTGTACAATGACTGAAAAGTTGTGATGAATATTGCGGACATACTTTTGTTCTTGTTTTGGTGTGAGGAACCTGCCCCAAAGTTTGGAAAAGTATTATTGATGTATACACACACACACACACACACACACACACACACACACATATCACATATATATATATATATATATATATATATATATATATATATATTATTAGTGTACAAAGTAGAAATTTAGTTTTTAACATGATCTCTTTTCTTATTGATGCATTTTTGAATAGTAATAACTTCAACATAGATTGAACATTATACAGTGAAAATGTCAGATCAAAATTCAGCTCCTATCTCTATGTCAGGCTGAAAACTTACTGATGAATTCTCAGAGACAGCCAGATATTGATTTTGTAGTAATTCTGGAAACTAAAAATGTCAAGCAAGTTTTTCTACATCTTGTTACGTACTTGTCTGCTGATTGCCCAATCACCCATAAAGTTTATAGAATACAACTGATCAAAAAAAATGCTCTCTCTTTTAACAATTGCTGCTGCTAACACTTGTGACACGACCAGTCGTTTTGCTACTACTCTTAGTGGTGTAAATGCTACAACTGCTATACTATTTTGCTTTTACTTTTATACTATGCTATTACTACTATGATTGTATATGTCTTTAGACTTACAGATGTATTTTGTTAAGGAGAATCAATACTGGTCGACTATGGCATGTCATTCAAAATTTAGAGTATTTATGGTTGTGAATGGCTAGTGAAGTACAAAGGTTTGTTGAATATTCACATTGACAGATACCCAAAGACTCATAGTTTCTCTTGCCTGTCCCTCACTCCTGACTCATAACATTCTCTGATTTTCTCCCATCTCTCTCTCTCTCTCTCTCTTTCTTGCTTTCTCGCTTCCTTGTTTGTTCATTTCATATATTCAGAAACTCTCTCTCTCTCTCTCTCTCAACTGGTCTTACATATTTCCTTCCCTTTTCTCCAGACATTTGCACTTCTCATTCAAATTTTCTCTTCTACTTCATTTTTTTCCTCTCTCTCTCTCTCTCTCTTTTGCTATTTCTATCTGTCACTTACTTAGTTACATGTTGTACTTTTTAAAATTTTTTTCTCTTTTAAATTTTTATATATATATATATATATATATATATATATATATATATGAGGTGACAAGAAAATAATGAAAAGGAAGTGATCATCACAGACAGACAAAAAGAGAGAAAGAAACAACTTGACACTAATTATAAGAACATCCCAACTAGCTTATAAATTAACTACATCAGACTTTACATAAAAATAACAACAAATCAGAAAAATGAATTAAAAAAAATGCTGAAAACTTCCTGAAGAGTGGACTGTACAGTTACATAATGGTTAGTCTACTAAACTCTGGAGTCAAGTTGCTAAATATAACATCAATGAGCTAGTGACAAATTTTATTTGTATTCATCATACATACATACATATATATATATATATATATATATATATATATATATATATATAATATATAAAAAAAAATTAAAAAAGTAAAAAATTAAAATCATTAGACACACTGGGTTGTAGATTAATATTCTTTTGTTTTTATTATTATTATTCCATTTAGATTCCTCGACTAGTTTCGACCGAAATGGCCATCATCGGGAGGAGAAATATTTCTGCTTGCTGTTGGCAGTGAACTACAGAAATGAATGTCTTTTGTTGGAGAAAATGAACTTTTTTGTCTGTAGTTTTCATTTGTTTTTTTTATTTTTTTATCTTTTCACATGAATCTTTTAACATTCCTTGTGTTGGTCAAACAGTCTCTTTTAAGTTGTTATTTGAGATAAGAACTGGATAGATACATTTTATCCTGAATTCTCTGGTCAGTTTGACAGTTTTATTGGACCTGGTGAGGGATGTGTCTCTGTTTAGTGTTTGTGTGTGTTATTTGGTTCTTAGGGAGTGAGTGAGTATGATATGTGTAGCGTGTGTATTGCTGTGGGTATGTGTTATCATTTGGCTCATTAGGGAGTGAGGAGTATGGTGTGTGTGTACGTGTGTATAATCGTGTGGGTGAGTGTATAAGTGTGAGGCCTCCATTCCTCTGTAAGCATGTCTGTCTTGTGTGGGTGAGAAATGTGGGTAGGTTTTGATTTGTTGATTGTTACTATTATATATTGTTAAATTTATGATTTAGCCCGGCTGGTTATTGTGTTTTTAGACGTTGTATCCACTTATTTTCATGGGACTCATGGGAATATATATATATATATATATTTGTATTCATCATACATATATATATCGATCAAGTATGGAAAGGAATCCAACAAAATGATAGAATAAAGAACAAGTATGAAAAAGATCTTAATCTAACATGTTTCACTTTATTAAAACTTCATCAGACATCAAGACAGAAGATCTTTCTAACTTCATCTCTGACGAAGGTCTAATAAAGTAAAACATGTTAGATTAAAGTTTTTTTCCTACTTGTTTTTTACCTATCATATATATATATATATATATATATATTCGATAATCATGTCTGTCTTTGATTCATGACTGACTTGGTAGAAGAATTTTCACAGCAGGTTGCTGTTACTTTCTGCAGTAGACTGGTTGTCAACCAAGGTTATAGTACCCAGTCTGTCTTATTTAACCCATAGCTGGGGGAGAAGTGACGAATTAATACATTTACCAAGGGCATTACTGCATAAGTGAATGTAATGAACTTGACAGGAATTTGAATTTGGCTCTTCAATTTCTCATTCCGAGTCATTACCCATCACACCAGCTCTATACCCAAGCTCATAACACCTGGTGTTCTTAGCCGGTTATCCATCTAGGTACTGACCAGGCTCAGTATTGCTTAACTTTGGTTATTGGATGAGAACTGGTATTTCAATGTGATATGGGCATAAACTACACACATACACATATGTGTGTGTGCATGTGTGTCTTGTCTTTTATTTGATTTCTTCTTCCATTTGTTTCGTCTCTTAATCTTTGTTTCTTCTCTTTATCTCTCCCTGTCATCAATATTGGATTCCTCTATCTCTCTCTGTCTGTCTGTCTCTCTCTCTCTCTCTCTAATTATATATGTGTACATGTGTGTGTTTGTGTTACATCTCTGCTCTCTATATCTTTCCTATCATCTCTCTTTTTTCCCCCCACTTGATACCATCTCTCTTTCATTTCCCATTCTCTCTATCTCTCCTCTCCATCTCCTTTTATCTCTTCTCTTTAAATAATCCCCCTCACTGTTATTATCATGGTGAATTATGGATGAAAACATGAGACTGAATCCCTTGTATTTAACATTTCAATAAACTCCAGATTTAGATAAGTACCAACTCCTCATTCAAACATGGGCCTTACATTGTCATATACAATGTCTGAGAGAGAGATTGCCTTCTCCTTTCTAGGGTGGGTGTTTATATATCTACCTGTAACACATTTTTTTCTTGAACATACATCCCATGTGCAGCTGGGTCAATCAAATGGATCTGCACTTGGCAGCTAGGAGGTCATACCTGGGTTAAAACTGCACCCAGCTCCTCTGATGTCACCCTGAGTGCAAAGTCTATTCTGACATCATTTGAGGTGAGCCATATATAAGACTTCTTTACAGATTGTTAAAAGTGGAACTTAAGCAGTCAACAATAATGAATTATAATTACTTAGTATGCATCAAGAATGAATTGGCCTCAAAAATGCAGCTCACTTTTTACTTATGAATTTTGTGAATAAAGAATCTATCTTCTATATATGAAGTTCTGTGACTTCTGTTAGTCCATCCATCCGTCACACCCTCTAAAATAGCCATACATTGATGAATTGAAACCAAATTTTTTAGAGAAGTCCAAATAGCTAAGTGGGGACAAAGTACAGTTGGTTTTACAATAAATTTGGTCAATAATTAGTACAATAAATTTTCATTCATTTTAGAGGAAAAATTAAGTTTTATTATTTAACATACAAAATACTTCCACTATTTTAAAAACAATTTAATGATTACAATAACAAATACTTATTTAATAAAAATGCAATATTGTTTATTGCATATCTTTTCTTTAAGTTTTTATATACAGGAATCCAGTTTCCAGTTCACATTACGTTTGTGAGAACTATAAACAAATCATAATGCAAAACACTTCAAAAAGTTGGAATTTCACTTCAGAAAGAAATATTTACACATGATCGGTTGTATGTTGCATGCTCAAGAGTAAGAAATCCCAAGAATTTATTATTCACTGTTAAAAAATAAAAAGCTAAAAAATTAATTTTCTTAAAGAATATTGTTTACCATGAAGTCCTATTAAATTAAAGAAATTATCAAATCATGAAGTAGGGTTTTTGTCAAAGTATTTTTCCAAACAGATCAGCTTATACAAATTTTATTGATTGGTTTGCAATATTGAATGAAAAGTGTTTATAAATCTTGACAAAAATGTTAGAGATAACTTCAACAATTCTAAATACTGTAAGGATTTCACCACACATTAGAGTGTTGCAAAAAAATTCTTCTAAGGATAAAATTAAGGGAAAAATTGTTACTTTTATCCTGTAGGATACAGGATAAATTTTTAAAACTTATTTTCAGGAAAAAGGTAATGCTAGGATACACAATATTTAATTATATGTAATTTACTATATTTAATAAACTAAATTACAGATAAAAAAAACTTCTGGCCACCTTTTAATTAAAGTAGACAATTGTTGAGTCCTTCAAGAATTTTTAATTCATTCTTTGATTCACTCTTCATACTCACTACCAATATTATTATTGTTTAGAAATATCAAGACTACTAAGGAAAATTTTAAAATGTGGAACTTCAAATTATAATAATAATCAATCAAATTATAATATTAATCTGGTAATTTCAAATGAGGTTTTAAAAATTATTTTAATCAAATCAAGGCTTTAATCAGCTAATTCAAAAGTTCCAACATTTCCAAAATATGATAATTAATTAACAAGACTCTTGGAAACACCCATGTTAGTCAAGTAAAAATTCCTTTAATTGAGCTTGTGAAGGAAAAAGTATTATTAACTAAATGTTTAATTTTTAAAGTAAACAGAAGTACTAATTCCTTTTGTGGTATTAGAAGACCAATGGGTACCTTGATTAAAACATTGTCAGTCATTTTTAATGAAGTATATATATGTATATATATATATATATATATATATATATATATATATATATATATATATACATTTTTTATATGTCAAGAACAATTTTAGGGAAAAGATATATGACTCAAAAAAAGTTTTCATATGATCCATTTCGTGCTTTAGGATTTTACTGAACTAAGTTTGTGTTTACTATACATGTGCATGAACAAGTGATATTGTGAATTTTAAATTTAAAGATGACTTTTTATGTTTTGGGTATGAAATCTACCCAATTTAATTTAGATTCTTTTTGTTTGTGTTTCCACCACTTTTGTTATCAAATATCCGACATTGTGATAATAGAAGATCTACTAAGAATGGGGAATTGTTGTAAGAACCTGGGTGCAAATTTATTGTGGATGATCTCATGATTAAATCATTTTCTAAATATTTTTGTCTGAGTCAATTGTTTTCCCTTTTAATTACAATAGATTTTTTTATATCAAAATTGTGATCAGCCTCATTACAGTGAGCAACTAATGCATTTAGTGTGTTACTTTGTAAAAGATCACTTTTGCGTTCATATAACCTTTTATTTAAATTCCTTGAGGTTTCTCCTATGCATATTTTGTGGCAATTATTATAGAATAAATGCTGCCTTCAATTTTTAACATATTTGTTTTCCCTTAATAAATATATATATATATATATATATATATATATATAAGACATCTTACACATCAATTGTCAGATATAAGTTCTATTGCACAACAATTAAAAACACATTCCTGTTCACCTTTACAATACAGGAAAATACTTGTTGACAAAACCAATATATTACACTGCAAAAATAATAAACAAAAACTTGAAATTCCCAAGGCCCTCTATATCAAAATCAACCAACCAAAACTCAACAAAATTTATTATGAGTGTAGCAGCAATGTGTTGCAGTGCATTTAACAAACATTTATTATCATTTTGCATTTCTGCCAATTTCTGGTTAGCCCCTTATATTGGGACGCTTATTTTGCAAAAAATTCCGTAGCTAC
Source organism: Acanthosepion pharaonis (assembly GCA_903632075.3). Taxonomy (NCBI): domain Eukaryota; kingdom Metazoa; phylum Mollusca; class Cephalopoda; order Sepiida; family Sepiidae; genus Acanthosepion; species Acanthosepion pharaonis. Next base: position 2,199,407 of record CAHIKZ030004155.1, on the reverse strand, counting down.
AACAGATAAATTGAAAATTTTAAAATAATTATAAAAGAGGGCATTCACTCATGATTTTTAAAAATCACCATCATAATGATCACATTTAAAATAAGTTTGTCTTTGTAATTCACTCTTGAGGAGATCGCAAGTATTTGGGTAGGAAAAAATGATGGCACCTTCCTTGATGAATTTCATTTTAACATCAAGAAACTGATTAGAGAACTTGAAAGGACTATTATAAAAATAGACATAATATGTCTATATTATTCAATGAAACATATTTGAATGAGAATATGCTGTCTTAATATACATACATACATACATACATACATATATATATATATATATATATATATATATATATATATATATATGATAACAAATATATTTTGCTAAAAAAGAAATGGTTGGCCAATATATTTTCGTATGCACATTCATGTCTATGATGGAAAAATTAGGTTACCATATATACTCAAGAATAGGCTGCACTTTTTTCACCAAAATTTCAATAAAAATCAGGAATGCGACCTATACACATCTTAGAGAATTTGAAGTGGACTCTAGTATATCATTAGTCCAGGCGAATACACTGGACTCAAGCATAATCTAGAGCAAAGGAGGAAATGAATTTTTCTTGACATTTCAATTTTATGCGATCCCCTCTTCCAACAGAACCTTGTCACACATCAAATAAAAGTGGTCAATCTGCACTGCTTATAATTACCGTTTATCTGATTTACAATGAAAGATATTTATGTTTAAGTGATTTTAGGACTGAAGTGATCACCAGTATCCAAATTTCCGTGTAAACAGAGCAGCTCCACACTTGATAAGTAAATACCATGCAATTACAATCAATCATTTTTTTATGTTTTAATATATGTAAGTAATGTTTTGGATTAAAGGTGAATATTTGAAAATATTTAACAAATATTAGTTATATTTATGTTAAAAAAGGGACATTATAGCATGATCTATCTGTGAGTCAACCACAAATACCTACTTAGGTCACACTCTTAGTTTGGGGTTGTCAATCTACTGGTGTGACTTATATGCATGTATATACGATATATAAAAATTATCAAATACAATTTCAGATTATATTATGACTTGCAATAACATCCTTAAGAAAGAACAAATTTAGAATAAGTTGATATCGCAAAAATTAACTTTTCTATTTAATGTCTTTAAAGGAATATATGATATCTGTTATGGGTACACAACTGAGTGGTTAGAACATTTGCTTTCCAAGCATGAGACCAGAGATTGAATCTTACCATGGTCGATTTGTTAGGAAGGTGATTTGATTATGTTATCAGTCTGGGCTAGGCAATCCCAGCATGTGGCACCTTTAGAAAAGGCTCAACTCAACCACAGGTTGAGTTAAGCCTTGTGAGTCAAATTAAACAAACAGAACTGTTTGAAATTTGATGATGCAAAATCTTACAAGATATTGTGATCCAGGGTTTGAGTGTACTGGTTTCATTCAGGACTGTTAATCAAGATCAGATTTTATGTACTCTCCTAGAAACTATATAGTTGCGCTATAAATAGTTGGGCTGAGTGGATGTTGAACAAGCTCAGATGTATCTGAATAGGCACCTGCAACAGGGATTGTCTAGTCACCCTAGCAGATGGGTGGGCTTGGAAAAACAAATAGCTGGTTATTATATCTGTTTATAAATTCAATTATCTAATCACCAGTGAGTGGATAACATCTGTGAAAATTTGACTTGGGAAGATAAATTTTGAACTTTTATTTGTTTATATATATATATATATATATATATATATATAATATATATATATATATATATATATATATATAATATAAATTTTGCTATTTTCATTGTTTATGTCTTTTAAGGTAGAACTGGATGGTTTGTTTGTAAACAGCATTTTGTGCTGATTCATGATTGCAGTTATATAGAAGATTACAAAAGATTATAAACAAACAATGACTAATTTTACTTACTTGTTTACTAACACACTTACGGTATTTTTACATGTATCATGCTTGTAGTTTTTGTGCACGTAACAGAATAAAGCTGAAGGTTTAAGTGTTTACACAAAGTCAGTGTTATTCAAGGCCACAAGTTCATCTTAAGAAACCTATTTTTCTGTGTGAATTTCTGGGATTAGGAGTTATCGGTATGTAAACTATTTATATTCAAGCTATTGTCCTCATCTTTGTTATCACAACATTTTGGCCATTATGCTCTCCAGCCTTCCTCATATGTATATTAACTTAGGTATATATTTCAATATACATCTGAAGAAGGCCAAAAGGTACAACAGCCGAAACATTGTGATAACAACAACAAAGATCATGACAAGAGTCTATAAGTGGGAATAATAAATATATTTTTTATACTAATGTTGATGCAATACAAGGCCCAAGAGCCACTTAAGGTAGAGGTTTACTGTGTGGTGTTGCATGAGCATAAGTGCAAGAAATGAAATTTATGAGGCAATGCAAGAAAGATAACAGTTAACACCAGACTTGAAGAGATCAAGATTGTAGTGATTGGGAAAAAAATCTTCTGCCAGGAATCTGTGACACCAAGCAGTAGTTCTTGGGAAGAAGCTGTTCGAATGGAACTTAGTTCTTACTATTGGAATACAAAGAGAATGGGAATGAATCACCTTTGGTGTACGTGGCATGTTGGGTCTCAGTTGTAAAGGTCACAGGTAGTGAGACTAGTGATTATAGCTCATTAGAACATTGGAAATAGTGATAGAGCAGCAAGAGGCTCACAATGTTTCAGCAGTGGGGAAAGGGGTTGTAGGATGGAAAATAATTTCTCAGCCACAAGGCTGCATAGATGCTTTTGAACTCTGTCAAGTTAGGAGTGGACAGCTTCAAATGAGATATGGCAGCAATACTCCATTTTTGGTCTGATCTGGCTCTTGCAAAGATAGGGTATAGAAGGGAGAGTTAGATACTTACTGGAGGAGTACAATGAACTGACCATTTTTCCAGCATCTTTAGTAATAGATCAGATATATCTGTTCTACTTGAGGTTTGGGGAGAGTTTGAGTACATCCAAGACAAAGATCCTAATTGAGAGAACACCTATCCATTATGATAGGTGAAACTCCAGGATCTGCTCAGTGCTATCTGATCATTGGAGGCTTGTTTTTGTTTTGTTTTTTTTAATTTTTTTTCTTTCTTTTGTTAATTTTTTTTTTAATTTTTTTTCTTTCTTTCTTTTGTTAATTTTTTTTAATTTTTTTTCTTTCTTTCTTTTGTTAATTTTTTTTTAATTTTTTTTCTTTCTTTCTTTTGTTAATTTTTTTTTTTAATTTTTTCTTTCTTTCTTTTGTTAATTTTTTTTAAAATTTTTTCTTTCTTTCTTTTGTTAATTTTTTAAAAATTTTTTTTCTTTCTTTCTTTTGTTTTTTTTTTTTTAAAGCCATGTCCCTTGAGGATGTAAACTTTACAGTATCTTGATCATCTCTTTGAGATTATATGCTACTTATGATGCAAGGTAATATTCCTTATGTATCTGAAATGAAAAATAAATATCAGTAACTATGCTATTATATACATTTGTTTACAAAGTTATGAACAGCCTTGGAGTTGTGTAATAAAATCTCACAAAAAAAATTTAAGTTCTTGTAAATATTTCTAAGAAGAACAGATAAGCTGAAATTCACAAGTATATTTATAATATAAATATGTTGGATAACATAATAAAAATCTGATATATATAAATATATATGATGAGATAAAGTGAAAATTTATAAAAACCCTTTGCTAAAAAAAAAAAAAAATGGACTAATATTTATTTATATATATATATATATATATATATATATATATATAAAAACCTCCCTTTTCAGTGGACTGATATAAAATCCAACAGATATATATATATATATATATATATATATATATATATATATAAAATAAAAGAAAGAACAGTCCCAATTTTTCAAGATGGAACTAATGAATTTATTTGCAAAAAATAAAATTAGACAAACAAACAGCTCTTTTAAATCAATATTTATATATATATATATATATATATATATAACAAACAGGTGAACAGACACTCTCTTAACTCTAGACACTGGATGTGATAAGATAATCTAAACATACACACAAATATATATATATATATATATATATATATATAAATATAAATAACTAGACTCGTTTTGAAAAACCCTCGAATTTTTTTGATTTGTTAATCAAATCAATTTCGAGGGAAAAAAAAGTTTTAAAAAAAGAAAGAGCTACAAACATAAACTTCTGCCGACAAAAAATCGCACAGATGCAGGTCTGAAGCCCAAAGAAAAAAACCCGATACGAGTAACAACTAACTAACAAAAAAGAGCTCAATACAATCGTAGAGTAAACCTAGATACACCTAGTGAGCCAGACAAACCTACCTTTCCCTGACGATCCGTTTAGGTGAAACCTAGGTAGGTTTGTCTGGCTCACTAGGTGTATCTATATATATATATATATATATTAGTAATGGTATGATTTGGCATTTCCATACAGGAAACATTTGGTATTCACTAATCAAACAGTTATTATTACTGTCAGTTGAAATTTATAAAATCTTTCTCTTAAAAGAAATTTTCAGAAAAATAGGTCAGCTGTTATTACTCTTTCAAGTATTGTTAAATTTCCTTCCTTACATTTTGTTTAATTTATCATGGAATGCCAACTTTTTTATTGTTATTATTTTCCCTTCTAATTACATGCACACTATCCATTTTCATTGTTGCTTCAGTTGTAAGTCTTCAAGTCATGTTGCTTTTGTTACTTCGTAAATTACTTTTTTTGAGATTCTGTAGCACCACTATGAGATTTGATGAAGGATAGTTTTCTTTAAGACCTTTGGGGTTCATTTGCTTGAAGCCATTTTTAATCATTGATCTGAGATAACGGTTGTATAGAACTAATAGTTTACACATTTCTAAATGAGCTGGACGCCATGCCTGGCATCCATATGAAAGTCCCGACTTGATGAAGCTACTTAACAACATTACCAAAATTCAGAAGTTAATGTTTTGGTTTTGTCGCAATTTGCAATGTTGGACAAAACTACTAGCACAGTCTATTCTCTGCTCAATTTCCTTTTCTCTGTTAATATCTGATCCATACACTGAGGTATTTGAAGTATTTAGTATTTAGGAATTCCACATGCCTTAATTTTTATGATGGATTCATGTATATGCTATCAAAACTTTCATTCCAATTTCAGATCAATGTTTACGTTTTAGAAAGGTTTATCATAACTCTTTTGTGTTGGAATACTTGATAAAGAAGTTGTTTTTGTATCTGTCTATATCTCTGAGATGAGGTATTATGATTACTTACATTATTTACATCATTCGCACTGTTATCCTCATCTTCATTGCCATATTCACAATGTTTTGGCTATTGTACATTCCAGTCTTCTTCAGGTGATTGGGATTTCAAGCTAAACCTTTTATTTTGCCCACCGGGGTAGATTGATCTAGTTCCACGTGCCATGCCTCTTCCAGATGTCTCAGTTATTTACCTTTTAACTCAACTCTCTAAGTTTTGGTTCACCACTGCTGTAGCTTAATATTGAACTCAAAACCTTTTGGGTCTAGTCACTGGGCCAGTGTAAAGAGGCTACAGCAGTAGTGAACCAAAACTTGAAGAGTTGAGTTAAAGGGAAATAACTGAGACACCCGGAAGAGGCATGGCATGTAGAACTAGAACAATCTACTCCAGTGGATAAAATAATGGATTCAGTTCAAAATTCTAATCCCCCGAAGAAGGCTGGAGTGCACAACAGCCAAAACGTTGTGAATATCGCAGTGAAAATGAGGATAACCATTCAAATAATGTAAGTTGTATTTTTTTTTTTGTACAAGGTAAAAAAACTTTAAACTAAAATGATATAAGCTATAAATATATGTTCCTTATATCCAACCAACTGTATCAGTCACTCACTGGAAAGCTTTTCTTGTATACTAATTTTTCCCATCCCATAAAATTGATAGCATTCATGAAATTGATATATTAAATCCTTGCTATTATTCATCATCATCATCCCCTTGACTTTTGTAATCATAGGGGGGATCCGAATGCAGAAGCCATATTGAATCTCCTCCACAATGATCTATCAACGGCAGCTACCAGCAATTCTGTTGCTTCTCTTGCTTCCTAATCCTTTCAGTGTGCTTGTAGATAACTTGGTGGCGCCCATCTCCTCTCCAAAGGTTTTCACAAATAAGTCTTTAAATATATTATTCTGCAATAATTCTGTGGGGACCAATTTATTACTTAATAACAACAGGAAATCAATCCCCGACTTTATGTCCAGGAGACTCTGATGCTCGCCTGCTATACTGAGTACAATAAATTGTTGAATTAGTCAATTATTGTCAAGACTAACTCTCATATAATGTTATGGTTGTCAGTAACTTGTAAATCTCTTCGATGATCTTGTACTATTTTGTATTCTATATGTAGCACACACTACTCAATAGCCTGTATTCATCAGTTCTAATTTAATATACTTTTGACTGTGGTAGTAGGAGTAAAACAACCCAATTATCAAACATAATCAGAATTAATATTTACTAGTGACTCAAAAATTACAGCAATTGTTAGAAGGTTTTAATAGTAAGATGCAATGAAACAAAAGTCTTGAAACAGTGTATTGAGATTCAATAAAGCAGGGATAAAGAATTCACAATTAAAATAGAAAACAATGAACTGTTTAATGAATCCATTCTCTTTTATATTTTATTTGTTCAATAACATCTATGATTCATTGATTACCACTGGTATTATATAAATCTATTTTTGCTTAATATCTTTACATGATAAAAATGTTGTGTTTAATATAACAGTGAAATAGAAATATCTCTTGGAAGAAAAAATTTAGCAACAGAACAAAGACAGTGATGACAAAGTCTATTTCAAAATAAACTTGAAGCAAGACAATCAGTTAATTAACAAATGTATCTGAGTGCCTCACATGAAATTCTTCATCAAATAAGACTGTAATCTAAGAAATGTAAGAATAAAGAAACTGATTAAATAAATGGTTCATTTTGCTCAGGAAGTAATTTTATCTAAATGTAGGTAAATATTTTATTTGTGTAGATTATTAAATGTCTGAGGAAAGTAATCACTTAAATTTACTAACTTAAGATGATTTTCCTACCTTCCCACTGCAGATGGGACAGGAAATGTATAAATGCACAGGAAATATGTAATTACACATTGATAATTATTATCAGACTAGATGAGCCAAGCTGTGAAACATGATACCATATATTGTTGACTTGCTATTATTATTAGGTTTTCACATTTAAGTTTTTAAATATATTATTCCATTTGTAGAAAGCTAAGCAATACTCTGACAAGCCAGTAATAGATGGGTGACATGTTAAGATTTATTGAATTATAAGGAAAAAGAAAATGGTTTTTGTTGCCATTTGGATCTTTTGACTGATCTACTCATAAAAAATACGGAACAATTATTGGGGAAGGAATTTTTGTTGATTAGCATTCATTCAACTTTCCTTTAGACATTTGTCAAAAGCCAAATATTTTGACTTGTTTTCAAGTTAAAAGCAGAGTCCTATTTATAATAGACAAACTTATTGGTTTTATCTGTTTTGTGCATGAAAATCGACCTCTTTTGAAATGGGGTTATAAAAATTTTTCTTAAATAATGAAAAACAGATATATACATTTTAAAGTAAACAACAAAATTTACATAAATGAATAAAATTATTTTGTTTATTCTTAATTTAAGATACACTAGCAGTAGAGCCCGGCATTGCTCGGGGATGTAACAGTAAGAGATAGATCAAGTATCGACCATCATAAAGACTGAAAAATAAAATTGACAAAGATTATTGTTTAAGGTTGATGGACACGCATGTCTTAATTAGTTATTTTTTTTCGTTTTTTTTTTTTTTTACGAATTGGTCAAACCCAAACTCAAACAAAAACATTGTTTTCAATCGTTATGAGTCTATCAATTGAATAGAATTTTATTATAAACAATTGTCTTGTAAATGGAATTTTTAAAGCATTCTGAATGTAAAAATAAAGAAAAAATGTTCAAGACAATAAGAAACACTACCTGCCAAAAAAAAGTGAAGTTTTGTTGAAATCGGTTGAAAAATGTAGGAAATCCAATCCCATATATAAACACAACACACACACACACACACACACACACAACCTGGGTTTTATAATAAGTATAACTTGATATGAGTTGTCCCCCTTTCATTCCGTGAAAGCGATGCCTCTTAATTGTGTTTTCAAATCGGTTTCATGCAAAAACAATTGTGTTTTTCCAATTTTTGGTGCTGTCAGAACCACCGCAAAGTAATTTTACGTAGTCCTGTGGAGTTTTGTTGAAATCAGTTGAAAAATGTAGGAAATCCGATCCAATATATAAACATACAGACACACACACACACACACACAACCTGGGTTTTATAATAAGTATGATAATCATGAATCTCAAATGTTGGTGCATGTTCTTCTGAAAAAAATTCCATACAAAACTTCTTAAAAAATGTTTAAAAAAATTTAGAAAAATTTAAAAAATATACAGATATTAATATACATTTTAAAATTTGGCATGTATAATAACAGGTATTATTAGCCCAAGGCCAATAACATTGTAAATGTCAGGGACCAATTTGACACTGTATTGATATTATAAACAGGATTCCCCTCCACCTATCTAAATCAATAACAAATCAATATTTTTCCATTCTGAAAATTATCACAGTCTAAAGAATGCTGATCTGCAAAAATTATTTCCCCAAAATATTTTTCCTATATTTTATAAGAAGACCAGTTTATTTAAGTAGTGTCAAGTTCTCTTCAAAATAAGTGGCTGTTCTTTCTGTTTGTGGAAATTTTTTTTGTTCATTTTGGATTTTTCTTATATGATCCATTATCAACCATTACAAATTTTTGATAAAGATTTCTGTCATCTTAATTTTATTTGCTTTTCCTTACAACTGCTCAGACTGTCACTCAGTGGCCATTAAAAGTAAAGAATTCTTAAATGAAACATTGGCAACCGTTATGGATTTTTGACAGGTATATGGGTGCCATTTTGTTCCACCCACTTACCTTTTGCCATTTTTCAGGCAACTTCATGATTCTATCCTCCCAGAATTTGGGATCTTTCAGATTCCTGAATTGGTTTAAGAGGTTTTTACAGGTTTCCAGAGAATGAAAGTTCTTCTGAATAAGAGCATTTTATAGAAATTGAAATAAGTGGTAATCTGATGGTACAAAGTCAGATGAGCACAGCAAGTATAGTAGGACAATTTCTGCTAGATCTTCAAAGATAGATGAACATCTGGCATTGTTCTGATAGAAGCTGATACTCTTTTGAATGGTTACTCCCAGACTATTTTTCATCCGTTGCTGTCTTTAATCAGCTCATTTCAGAACAGTACTTGTTTCACATTTTTATTTGATCTATTCAATAGGAACAGATCACCCATCACCAGGTTCACACTCCTCCCCGGCCTTTTAAACAGGTATAGAGGTTTATCCCTTGTTACCTGTTTAGGATTAGACTTCTGGTTCCTTATTAAAGTATACTTCAAGTCTGTACTTCTAACATCTGTGTCTGAAATTTTATTTACTAATTATATTTTTTTTTCTCTTCAGTAGGAGTAGATAGATATGCCTATTGTTTGGTTCATTCTCCTCCCCTGTCTTTTGAACAGGGGTAAACATTTATTGTTTCTTGTTTAGGATTGGGTTTCCAGCTCCTTCTAAAGTTTTTTTTCATTCACTTTCACTCCCAGTAGCCCCTTGGATCTTAGTGGCATTAGCACCTTGCTTGGGGTGAATTGATTAATATAAAGCTCTTGGATAAGTGTTGGGACAAAAGTTATAATTCAGCTTCTGAATAACAGGGAAGTAAAAAAAACATTTTTTTTAAAATTTATTCATAATAAAAAATTATTTGAACTCAACTATTTATTTTTTATTTTTTTTATTTGTGAATGAAATAACATCGTAAAAGACTTGTAAGATATGAACTGCTGTTGTTAACCAATCTCAACCTTCCAAGTGTTTACAAATGACAAAGTTTACTACAGTCAATTTTCTATCCAATGACTATAATCTGCAGTGCCTATAGCAATGATCCTTTCTATTTAATTAGTTTACAGTTAAGACAACAATGATTATTTCTTGATTCTACAATTACTGTTCTATTAGCAGACTTTTACCTTACTAAGTTCAAAGCATTTATAAACCACTTGTAAAAAGCTAAAGTTAAAAGTGAAGATAATTCTTTTTTTAGGTGCTGTGTCAACTTCCTATCCTTTGTAGCTCTAAGCAATATTTGTCTTCTTAGACAATTTTGTTCTACCATCCATTTATTCAAGCTTATTAGATAGGTTATTTCAGTGTTTCCTTCTGCCATTGTTTTTTTTTTTTTTTTTTTTTTTTTTTTGCACAAGTGATTAGTATTACAGTGGAACATAAAGCAAGAAAATCCAATAAGGAAAATATCCTTCATTATTACAGTAATAAAGCAGGACATTGCTGACACTTGGTTGGGATATTTCTCTTTACCTTGTACCAGTGAAAAGAAGGAAATTTTACAATAATGTTCACCTTGTACAGAGTGGCCCAGAAGTCAACTCAGCATTTAAAAATCTAGTAATTTCAACATTTTTTTAAATCTTCTAAAATAGTTTTATACAGAACGAAAAATCAAACACTGGAAATATATTCCCATTTAATTATGACAAATTAGTCAATGTAAATATTTTCCATTTACAGCTTCCTACAGACATGCTCTTTTGATAACATCCTCTATATCATTGGTTAATAACTCCGAAGCCCTCAAATTTCTTCACAAATGTTATCCATGAGTTGCTGAGTTGTCTGCAGGTTATAGATGTATTCATGCCCCTAAGATATCACCAAGTTAGATCAGGAGAATGTGGTAGCCATAAAATTTCAGAAATTATCCAGTGACCAAAAGTTTGATTTAATTCCAAATAAAATTCTATGATTTTTGTTCTTTTAGTTAATTTTTCCATGGCTAATTTCTCAATGTTAATCTAAGTTCTGAAGAAAAAAAGATCTGACATGTTACGGCATGGATACCTAGGTGACTTTTGAGACACTCTGCACTAGTCTGACAAGTCACTCAAAGTAAAGATTTACAGAATAAGCAGTAAGGAGCACAGTTTATGTGTATATGTGGGGAAGATAACAGTTAACCATAAACATGAATAGTTTGAGATTGTAGTGATCAGGGAAACCTCCTTTTGAGAGTCAGTTCCACAGAGTAGCAGTTTATGGGAAGAAGCTGTTCAAGTGGAACTTGCATCTTGTTAAGGAATACAAAATGAATTTGGGTGGTTTGCTATAAGATATGTAGCATGGTGCATCTTATCCATAAAGGTTAGAACTGGTGGAACTAAAGAATGCAGTTCGCCTGAAGACTTTCTATGGAAACAGTGATAGATCAGTGAGAGACATGATGTTTTATCTGTGAGAAAGAGATTGTAGGGTAGAAAATAATTCATCACCCACAAGGATACTCTATCAAAATTGAAAAGTGAAGAGTGGGCAGCAGTACTTCATTTTTGGCTTGACCTAACTCTTGTAAAAGTAGAGGATATCGGGAGGAGTCAAATACTTATTGGAGCAGTACAGGGAACCAACCATTTTTCCAGAATCTTTTAGTTTTGGATCCTCTGTAAAAATTCCACTTGAGGTCTGGATTGAGTTTAAGTCCGAATAGGCACTCAAGGCACAGGGCTTCCCTGAGGGAATACTTGTGATTGGTGAAAGTTCGGGGTTCACTCAGTGATCTAAATTCAGATCAGCTTATTTTAATTATTGGTTGATTTTTACATAATTAGATGTCCTTTCCTTATAAAATATTATCTTCAGTTTGGGAGTCTGGTGATGAGGAATAGCAATTTGTTGAACTTTTTAGCATATAATATGCATTTTGCCAAAAAATAGCCCCCCCCAAAAATATAAAAATAAAATCACACAGAATTTATATTTAAGGCTAATCTTCCCCACATATTCCCATAAACCATCCCTTTTATTCTCTGACTCTCTACCTCAAGTGGCCCTTGGGCCTTGTACAGAGTGAACATCATTGTAAAAGAAAAAAAATATCATGACCTATACTGTGTTGCTTTAATTTGTTTTGCACAGACCTTTAAAAGCTGTTAATAACCTTGTTATTAGCCTAATCCTTGGCATCCTAAGTCCAAGCCAAACAACATTATCACGGTTTAGTCTGCAATCTGGCTTGCTACATTTAGTAACATGCTGCAGTGTTTTTTTTTTCTTTTAATAATAATTAATGCCCTATATTTTTTCTTTCAGTTTCATATTATAAAACTGCTTGCTCCTCTATTAGTAAGTTTGTTAGCGCATGTGTTATGTCCTGCCATTACCTCAGATAAATAATCAACCATTCTTTTTTGATTGTGAAGAAAGACTAAAGAAAAAGATAGAGAAGCTGATATAGGTTTTAGTTTTTAGATTTGGTTTTAGCAAGAAGAAGAAAACCTACATAATATTAAGAAGAAAGAAAATAGAGGAGATAATACTCTCATAAACTTAACATCTGCTTCAGTGAAATGAAGACATTGTCAATTTTGAATCATTTTGTTTGTATCTTCTTACTTTTTTAAATAATGACCTGCATCAATATTTATGATTGTTATTGCAATATTTTGTTAAAGTTCAAATATTTAACAATGCAATAGGAGAATTTCTATGGATATTTTATAGTCCTGGAATGTTGTAACCTAGAAAAGGTTACTGAATGAGGAATAACCAAAACGGAGGTTGGAAATGAAATGGTAATCTTTATAACATCAACAAAATACAATGTTCACCAGCAGCATGAAGTAGCTAAACCACTGCTAGTGGTGGACTACTTAGACCGTATATTACCCCCACTTACAATAATGTCCAATGTATTTATGAGGATTGGGACATACCCATTAGTGTTCATAGCTATGGTATATAACATTGAAATCATAAGGATTTTATTCAATCATTAAATTAAGAAAAATCACAAAAATAAAATCAAAAAGCTATGCTAATATTATAATATTTTTAGATATTTATTTTTCATTTATACTCTCAAGAGCCACTCAAAGTAGCAGGTTACTGAATGCTATAAAAACATACATGAAAAAAGATGTGAATATTATGAGGATATGTATGTTAGATAATGGTTGACCCTAGACTTGAAAAGGTTAAGATTGTAGCAATCAGGGAAGTATCCTTTTCAGACTATGTTCTACAAAGGAACAGTTTTGGTGAAGAAACACTCTGTGTGGAACTTCCTCATTAAAAATGAAGCATGAAGGGAATGTGGATGAATTCACCCTGTGTACTTGGGGGGTTAGCATTAGCCATGTTGATGGAAAGAAAAAGGGCTCTTTCAGTTAATTAAAAGAAATCAGTTTTATTTTGGAAGTCTTAAATTTAACAAGCCATTCTTTGCCCCAGTTAACAACAGATAGGCCATTTTTGAGATACACCTGCCAATTTGACCTTATTGAACTGAAATCACTTACTATTAAGACAGGAGTAAATAGTTGCAGCATCAATTGATAACATCAGGAAGGTCATTGATGAAGATTAGGAAGAATTTTATTTAAAGTTTGATAGACTCTTTCAATGATAACCATTAATACATCAGCAGTTAACCTAGAGAAGCAAAAGTCATATTGTTTATCTGTAAGGTGAAATGCTTAACCAATTCTGAGTTGATTAGAGCATTTACTACTTTGCCAAAAAGAGTTAGATGGTTAATAGGCTGATAGAAGGATCAGACACCTCGCCTAAGTTTTTAACCTTTACCCCACTAATTTCTTTATAGAATTCTTCCCCCTGCCACTGCATTTTTTTTTTTTTTTTTGAGGGTGCAAAAACATGAACACGTAGTGTGGTTATCCTCTTCGACGACTTCACCATCAATATTCACTCAAGAAAAGCCTTCAAAATCATCATCAGATCGTTAATCAAAGAAAAACTCCTCAATAAAGGCTTTGTTGGGTATTGATGCAATCATTTTTGTTTACAAAAAATCCTGTAGAGTCTAGAAGAATTCAAAATGGTGTTGGAAAAAGGAAGTCTAACCTACTTCCAAAAGAGTAATAGGCGATTTCCAGTTTAAAATACTGGAAATAACAGTTGACAAGTGTTCATTTATAGCAACTGTCTTAAGGCGACAGAATGTGCTTAGAGCAGCAAAGGGAGAGAATTCTGCAGTAACTATTTTCGCCTGCATTGTGGTAAAGGTTAAAGAATGGAACTACAGAAGAGGATTACCAACAATAAGGAAAGCAAGAAACAGCAAGGTATTTATTGCAGAATTTAGAGAGAACAGGATCAAGTTCAGGAGTGCATTTTTTAAGAGCTATTGCAGAGATACCACCAAGCCCACATGCTTTGTAAGGATCCATATTAGAGATGATAGCTGAAACCATGGATGGAGTTATATGTATATCATACAATAGAGATTCAGTTCTAAGTGCAAAGTCAGGCAAAGATACTCCAGATGTCAAGAGTAGAATTTGAAGAGAATTTACAAGCAAAACATTCTCCTTTATCAGTAGAAGATGCTAACACCTTAAATTGAGGGAAGAGAGGAGGGATATACTTTTATATAACACATTATTACTGAGGTACCAGTAGTCACAAGAAGCAAAATTGTTATAGGCTATACAGTACAACATTTTGTCAGCAAAAAAGACTTACCCTCTTTGTGAACATATTTATAATTATTATGAGCAGACACAAAGAAGCATCTGTTGTTACTGGAACAATCAGTCTAGTACAGCCAGAAAAAGGGATTTCTGTGGGTTATAGCAGCTGAACAGGCAGGTGGGAACCAAGGAGAAGATTGTGGTTTCACCTGGTATTTCTGAGAAGGTACAAAAGCATTGATGCTTGGCTTTATGTAAGAAGAAACCTCTGTAGCGCAATTCTCAATAGGAAGGGTAAAAATATCAATCCAAGGGGTGTCTCAAAGAAAATCACTAAATGAATCCCAATCAGTAAACTTTCTAACAGATGACACAAAAGTAATATCAACAGATACTACAATGTGATCTGAATTGCCAAATGGACAGAGTTGCAATGCTTGACAACCATCATGAGAGGAGATAATGAAAATATCAAGTAAAGAAATATTGATCAGATTTATTAGAGAAATGAGTAGGGAAATCCATTATTTGAATGAGAGACTGAACAACAGAAAAATTGAAAGTCTGAATACCAGCAACATCAGTAATATTAGAATGATTAAGCCACTTGATGTGAGCATTTTAATCGCCAAACAAAAAATGTTCGCAGATGAATGTAGAGAGAGAGAGAGAGAGAGAGAGAGAGAGAGAAAAAGAGAGCTATTTCTATACTGTCAGAAATTTTGTTTAATATATTGCAGTCCTGAGAAGAAAGAAAGTGATAATAGGAAAAGCAATAGGTAACTGAGTGAAATAATGAAGATTGAAAGCACATAAAAGAATCCTCAAGGGACTCAAGGGACAATTCCCTTGCCATTGGAAGATTTTCCTGGATATAAAAACCAAGGCCATGCATATGTATCCTAGAATCTTTTCAGCAAAGTAGAAGAGAATTCATTGAGAGCAATTTTTTTTTTTTTTTTTAAAGTATTTCTCCCCAAGCAAGGAAGGCAGGAGTGCTACTAGCATGTAAGGGGTTACAGAGAGTGAACAAGAGTAAAGAGACGTGTTTGAGGAAAGGATAAAGAGAAGGACAGGGATCAAGATCAAGGCATCAGAAAATGTCGATTGACATTACATTTGAATATTTTAGCTATCAGGGAAGCAAGTAAGAGGAAAGAAGTCCCACAAATGGGAAGTGCGAGATAAGCTGTTGGAGTAGAAGAGATGGAAACATTTAACCGCTTCGACAGTGAAAGGGTGGTACCGAGATATCAACCTAGTAGCATGCTTAATGAACTGGTAAACCATGTCTTAAACAGGAAACAAGGGCTAAACCTTTTCTTTTGTTTAATAAAAAGAGTACTGGCTGGGTGGTAGGCAAACCTATTTACTCTTATTAACCTGTTTTCAGCACAGGAGGCTGGGTGATTTTATTGAGACACAATGTATAGAAAGGTTGCCAAATTAAGTTCTAGATCACTTCCAGGCCAACCCAAGAGTTGAAATCAAAGGAATATTAACCTAAAATTACATCACTTAAGTTAAAATTAATAAAAAAATTTAAATACATAAACACTCACACACACACACACATATATTTTACAATGGACATCAGAATAAAGAATTTATCATGAAATGGATCATTTATCAAATGGGCCACTTATTTTTACAATTATCATAATTTCTATTTAAATGATTAATAATAGAAAACCAATCAATAAATATGAAAAGAATATATAATAAATAAATAGTATAAAATCATCATCATTTGATAATTGCGTATTTAGGCAACAATCCTTCATTTATGCATGTTTCATTAAAAATCACAGACAAGGTACTTTATTTAATTTTTCTTGTGTTCGAACAAGTGTTTTCTTTTTTGGACACAGAGTGTGTAGAAACTGTCCAAATGTTCTATAATTTAGAGTGCTTTTGGCTATACTTTTAGCCATTATCAAGGATGATTTTATTTTTTTCAATATAGTTGGATGTGTGCATTATGTCTTTAGTGTTATAGGGATGATTTATTTTCTGAACACACTATTTACATTATTCAGACTATTGTCCTCATCTTTGTGGCCATGTTTATCACAACATTTCAGCTGTTGTATGCTCCAGCCTTCTTCAGATGGTTGGAATGTTGAAATGAACTCTTATTTTGCTTGCTGGAGTAGACTGTTCTAGTTCCACGTGCCATGTCTAATGGATGTCAAGGGCTCAGTTCAACATTCCAACCACCTGAAGAAGGCCAAAGCGTACAATGGCTGAAACATTGTGATAAACATGGCGGCAAAGATGAGAACAATAGTCCGAATAATGTAAATAGTGTACATAATACCTCATCTCATAAATATAGACAGACACTTTCTGAACACAGCACGCCGTGTTCATAGTTAATTTCTTTTTTTATTATTAAAGCTTCCATTATTTTTCATTTTTTTTCGTATGGATGGGTGGTTTCCTTGTTTAAGTTGGTGAATGCTGCCATATTCCTTTTCTTCAGTTGATCTTTTGTATTATAAGGAGTTTGTTGGTCTCTCGCTCAACTGTGCCCACATATAATAATCAAGGGGGTTGCAATCTGGAGAGTTAGGTGCCCAGATGTAAGGGGTGATGTGGCTGTAGAAATTGTCTGACAGCCATGATTGGGTTCTCTTGCTTGTGTGGCATGGTGCAAAGTGCTATTACCAGACATAGGGTCTTCCAGCAGCCATCCTCTTGACCCAGGGCAGCATTAATTCCTCAAGGCACTTGAGGCAGGCTTCTGTATTAAGTCTGGGGCCCTCACCAATGAATTTGGGGTTTCTTTTCTTATCAGAATGACTATTCTGAGCTGCTGTACTTTCATAATCACCATAACACTCATCCAACTCTTTCTGAATCCTTTGCACTGTCCACAGATTGACACCCAAACACTCTGAAATGTTCATACTGGAGCTTCCAGCATGAATGCCAAGCAGTGCAGTATGCCATTTCCAAATTTCTGTCAGAGTGAATTGCATCATGATGTTCTTTTTCTCACAGAGGGTGCCCAACTGACCCTACTATACTGTGCAGACAACAAAATCAAAAACAATCAACATACATGTGCAGAATTAAAAATATAAAATAGTGACAACTTATCCATCGCACTCTGTATATGTCAGTGGAGTCTCTGGAACTAACAGAAGTGAAATAGAGAAGTTTTACTGAGTAGAGTTGTTAGTCTCATACCTGACAAGTTTGTCCTTCTTTTAGCCTGGTCACCAACCAAGGCTAGAGAGCTCAATCTACCCTGCTATTTTATCTAGCTAGGTAGAAGAAGATGGCTTTGTCTTTCTAAAGTGCACTAGTACAAAGTGAATGCAGGAGGCTTGACTGGAATTTGAACTTGGCTTGACAGTTTTATTATCCATACAAATAACTACAAATCTCTAATGAAACTTTAGATGACTGGAAATAACACCATTTTGCAAAACAGCAAACAGACATTTAAAAAAGTAAAAAAATATATTAAGCCAGACGGTTTAATAAACTCAAGATTTTAAAATATCAATATGTAGCCATACTTTGTCAACTACTGGGCTCTTGATTATTTTCATGATTGCATTTTTTATTCTGATCAATAATCTCTTATCTCACAAGAAATACAATAAATATGATATAATATGTATTTTCTGAGATTTATTTATGCTATGTGTATATTATGTATTCATAGGGGTATTCATACATTGTGATCATATAGTTGTTATCAAAATGGGCAGCTCAAGATACAGGTTATGGAATGGAGACATCAGAATCAAGCAAGTACAAAAATTTAATAATCTGGAAAGTATTATAATGAATGACAGTTAAGCATAACACAAAAATCACATAGAAACACATTGAAATAGCAAAAGATGCCGTCCCAAATATTAAGCAACAGGAAAATTTTCATTGGATAAAAAGAAAAGTAGGCTGACCTGCTGGGTAATATCATTATTCCTATATAACAGTGAATGCTGGACTCACAGATGAAAAGGAGAGTTGGGCAATAGATTTAGCTCTACAGAAGGATGCTGAGAATACCATGGGTGAGACTGCTATGTAATAGCAATCCTCCTATATGGCAGCATAATGCTGGACAATTTCCTCACAGACAAAGAGGAGACTTGTGGCGACGGATGTGATTCTACTGATGGATGTTGAGAAGACCATGACCAACAAGAAAGTTTTAAAGAAAATGAAAACAACACTTATACTTAGAAAAGAGACAGTTGAAATCTCTAGGATACATAATAAGGAAAGAAGGCTTGGAAAATAGGATATGCTGAAGGCAAGAGGGGCAGAGGGAGGCATAAATTAACCAAATGAGCTTGTTTAAAAACTGGTTGAACAAGGTTAGTGAAAAGACAAACATTGTTAAGATCTACAAAGGATAGGAAGTTGTGGAGTGCTATGATCACTCACATCCTGAGGGGACATGGCACATAAAAAAAAAAAAAAGAATCATCTTCTTTAAACAATTTTTTCTCATAGAAGAATGTGTTTTTTTTTTTTTTTTATAATAATGATATTCAAGGGCCACTTGGGGTAGAAGGCTACAGAGTAAGAGGCACTGCTTCTGCGGATATTTGTGGAAGGTAATGGTAAACACTAGACTTGAACAGGTTAAGATTGTAGTGATCAGGGAAGCAACTTCTTTGGAGTTGATTCCACAAGGCAGTGGTTTGTCAGAAGAAGCTGCTTGGATTGAACTTACATCTCATTAATAGAATATAAAGGGGATGTGGATTTTTTGCTACAATGTGCATGGTGTAGTGGGTCTTAGCCATGAAGGTTAAGAATGGTGGAACTAAGGAGTGTACTTCATTTGAACACTTTCCATAGAAATAGCAAAACAGCAGTGTGAGGCTTGCAACATCTTGTCTATGGGAAAGGTGATGTGTGGGAGGATAATTCATCACCCACAAGGATGTGGAGATGCTTTTGGACTTTATTGCAAGTTGAAAGTGAAGACTGAGCAGCTCCTACCCGTATATAGCAGGAGTACTCCATTTTCCTCCTGATATAGTTCTTGTAGAGAATAGCAGGTGGAGTGTCAAGTACATGCTGGAGCACTACAGGGATCTGACCATTTTTCCACCATCTTTAATTGATTTGTTTTCTATGGCTTACCAACCCATTCCAGATTATTTAAAGCCAGAAAATATTTTTAAATTGTAAGAATTTTGTTTTCTTTTTATTTTTGAGATAATAATGGTTTAGTGATACAAATTTTACTAATTAGCCCATCGCTGGAGAGAGAACAGGTGGATTCGTACCTTTCCCAAGGTTATTTGCACATAAGCAAATATAACAAACCCAATTGTAATTGAAACTCAGCTGTCCAATTAACAATTCTGAGCCATTATCCATTACGCCACCTGCACATCCAAGTTTACAGTACCTGGTATTCCCAAGCAGGCAACCATCTAGATCCTGAAAGGAATGATTTTTTGGGGGGGACCAGTGTTTCAATGTGATGTGGCCAGCATCTTTAGTGAAGGATCATATGTATGAGTTCTACTTGAAGTTTAAGCTGAGTTTCTTCTGATAGGTGCTCACAGCATGGTGACTCTGTGAAAGAACATCTGTTCATTGCGATTAGTGAAAGTTCTGGGTCTGATCAACAATGGTGAAATGTCACTAGTTTGATTTTCAAAGTATTTATTGTGACTAACCAGTCCCCATCCGCCACTGAGCTGTTAGAGCTAGGTCAGAGGAGACATCAGGCTTTGATTATAATGACACTAAAACAATTTTTTTCCTTGTTAATGAAGGTGCATTATGTGGGATATTAAAAAGAAAACCTTTCAGTAAGATCAGAAATATGAAATAATCCCCTTTTTTTTCTTTTTTTTTTTTTTTTTAGCTTATATACAACTACTTTAAATAACAATTTTCTATAATCTCTATGTACAAAAGGCAGGATGTGTATGTGTGTAACGAATGCATGGACACAATTTTCAACGGATTTGCACCAAAATTTACATGCACATGCTCCAAGTTAGCGGGAAGGCCAAGACTGACTTTGCATTTTCCAACTCTCATCGATAGTGGAAATAATCGATTTTTTCATGCTTCTACAGCAGTTTTCATGTAGTTTGCAGTCATTTTCTACTGGCCAGAGTGAGAGCCAATAGCTGGCTACCACAAATAGGCAGGAAGATTCTATTGGCCAGTGTGAGAGCCAACAGCTGACTGACATGAATGTTAACTAGCATGCAAAAAAATTGATAGCTGCATTCGTCAGCGGGAAAAAAAATAAGTGGGAAAAATTTAAATCTGCATGGCACTTTACTCCAATTGGCTCATTCGCTTGCTTAAACTCAACGTTGATTCTGATTCCGCAGAACTGGGTTGTGTGTGAAAAAGTGTTTGTTGTTATCATTCTTTTTTCATTCGGTTTTTCCAGTTATGAGTCCTTTTTTAAAGCTGATCGTTTTGTGTTCATTTTGTTTAGTTCTTTTTTTGTAACAGATTTAATGTTTAGTATAGAGCTTAGAAAAAATTTGTAGCATGAGATAGGTAAGAAGTAAGACATGTAGCAACATCAGCACAGCAAAGGGCACTCCTTTAAAGGCAAGGAAGGGCAAAAATATTTTAAGTCAAGTGATAGCAATTGCTGTATGAGTCGTACAATTTTTGAATCAAGCAAGGGCAACGCCGGGCCATGCTGCTAGTTTTAGACTATAGTGTGCATATATTGGTCTAATCTCTGGTTCTAACTAGACACTGATCTTCATCCGACACCTTTCTGAAAATGCCCCACTTCTCACCAAAAGTCTTTGATAGACACAATAGAATTGCCATCATGCAATGAATTAGTTATAGCTGTCCCCTTTTCCAGACAAATGCTTCTAAATTGATTGATTGGTCTGAAATAACTAATCTAATTTGAGGAATAAATCCGAACACAGTTTGCTTCACAAACAATATAACAGTTGATAAGTAGCAGCATTTACTTTTCACACACATTTTTCATTAAGGCTTATGGCCACATCACATGGAAACACAAGTTCTTGTATGGTCAATGAAGTTAAGCAACAACAAGCCTGGACATTACTTTGATGGGTGTTTGTTTGGGAATACCAGGTGCTTTAACCTTGGATGTGCATATATTGTAATGGATAATAGCTCACAATTGTTAATCAGAGACCCAAGTTCCAATTCCAGTTGAATTTGTTATATTCACTTACATGCAAATACCCTTGAGAAAGGTATGAATCCATCTGCTCTCTCTCTCTCTCTCTCCTCTCTCTCTCCAGCTATGGGTTAATTAGTAAGACTGGGATCATAAACCATTATCTCAAAAAAAAAAAAAAATTGTTACAATTTTAAAATATTTTCTGGCTTTAAATAATTTGTAAATGGTTGATAAGCCATAGAAAATGAATCAATCAATGAAACTTTTTTCTTTCAGTATTTAACTTGCTGCTCTTGCAAGCTATTCAAAGTAAGTTTTGTCCATAATAAGAACCAGATCAGGCTGAAAATGGAGTACTGTTGAAATATTTGGGTGGGAGCTGCCCAGTCTTCACTTTCCAGTGTTGATAAAGTTCAAAAACGTTTCTGAGTCCCTGTTGGAGTATTATTTCCACCCACCAACCTCTCTCTTTCTCACAGGCAGGATATGGCAAGTTTCACCCTGCTCACTGCTCTATTGTTACTCCCATGGAAAGTGCTCAGATGAGCTACATTCCTTGATTCCGCCAGTCTAACCTCCACGACTAGGACCTGCCATTCCTCTTACATAGTAGCAAACCACCCACTTTCCCTCAGTCTTTCATCAGCAAGAAGTAAGTTCCACTGAAACAGGATCCTTATGGTGAACCACTGCCTTATGGAACAGACTCCCTAATGGATATTTCCCTGATCACTACAATTTTAACCTGTCTAGGGTTAACAGTTATCTTTCCCTCATATCCATATAAACTACCCCTTAATTTAACCCTCTACCTTGAGTGGCCCCTGGGCTTTAAAATAAAAAATTGAAATCTTGAAATACAATAATATATAGGTGAAGTTATACAAAAGGCATTGTGACCAAAAAATAATCATTTTAAATATTTTTGTTTTTCATATTACTACAAATTAATCACTCAAAATCATGAATATAAATATTTTTCTTTTATTATTACATTTTATAAAAGTTAATAGGAGGTACAGTTTGTTATGTAAATTCATTGTAAATTGATCCCTCTTACGGAAACGAAAACAAAACATACTCTTCCATGTGGTTACGGAAATTTTTTTTTTTTTTTTTCAATTGTGGTCTAGAGTGCTTTTTCATATATTTCTAATATTACGATAATCAGAACATTCACTGTTTCCTTATAAGGAAACATTCAGCATTTATTGACTAAACAGCCAGTGGAAATTTATATAATCTTGTAAAAATATTTTTTCAGTGCTATCCATTTTAGTTGTTGCTGCTGTTGAAAGTCCTCAAGTGACATTTCTGTCCCCAAGGCTTGTTAATCTTTCCATGGTTGAAATTGCCAAAGATTTAAGTTGTTAAATCAGAAAAAAAAAGAAAAAAATCATTAGATGCTTGAATTTAATTCGCATTTAAAATCAGTCCAAATAATTAGAACACCCTTTATAATTAGAAAAATGTTTTTAAATAAATAGCAATTTTTCTAACAAAATATTATACTAACAATATAGTCACCCTGAACAACAAAAAAAAAAAGTAACTGACTCATTGTGTAAACCTCAGAGTAGATGTCATGTCTCTTTTTTTTTTATGTGCTGTGTTCCTTCAGAATATAGGCAATGTTTTTTGAACATAGAATGTAAACATCATTATTGCATTGTCCAAGATGAGGGCTCAATTCTAATTTGTCTTTAATCACTGACAGAGAACCTTGAGGATTAGGCTCACAATAAATATCCAGACTCACAATCTGGTTGGCATGAAAGGGAGTATCCTTGACAGTTTCCAAAGTGTTCTTTACATAGGGTGGATATATACCTACTAGTGGGTTGTTTAGTGAGTGACAGGCTGCTCCCTGACAAATAACTAAAAGCCTCAGTTGAATACTCTTTTAGTTAATTTTGGGAAGCCTGTATGTGTGGTAGCTCACTGTAATATTTAGTTAGCTGTCTGTATTTATTCATCGTGAAATAATCCTTGTTCTTGCTCAGTATCTGTGACAGCTTGTTATCGGTTTTCAGCCTCTCCGTGCTTATTTATCACAGATAATTTTTAACTACAACAAAAGTATGCAATATTTTTTCATTTAAATTTTATTAATCTTCTTCTTATATATATTTTAAAGTTATATTATATATAGTAAATTCTTATCTATTACTGTTTTTTTCTATAAAAAGCATTAAACATTTCTTAAAAGAAAAAAAAAGTTTTATACATATTGCGTTTCTTTTAAACATCCAAATTTAGAAAATTCTTGTATCCTGATAAGGCTATGTACAAATCAGGACATTAAATTATCACAAGAAATGCTGAGTGTTTGCCTTATATATATTAACTAATAATTTTTTTTAATTTACAGTGATATTGGCCATTTTACTTAGAATTTACCTATATAATATAGTTCTATATGTAAATAGATTTTAAATTTACTGATCTTAGCAGGATTGATGCATATTACAAATATGACAGAATAAAAAGAAACAAAAATAGAATGCTTATAGAATTACAATATTTTGTTATAGATACACCAATGATTTTCTGGCACTCTAGGTTCCAGAACTGTGCCAGATTATCAATGTTGCCAAACCAACAGAAGTAGCATAATAATGATTCCATAATACAACTCTGACCTACTACTTACGTTTCTCCTATATCTCTAGGGTATTATTAACTGTTAGAAACTTATATTAAACACAATGCCACCTGTTGCTGCCTGCAGAATTTAGTCTGGCAATCAGCATGAAATTTGAATGATTGCTCGTAATTTTGTCCAAATTAAAAGAGGCTCCAGACCCACCAGTGGTTGCTAAATCAGTGCTAGTTTTCTTTTTGACATTTAAAATGTCAAATAGTATTTTTTTGAATTAATGCTATTTTCTACTCATCAGAGCTGTTTTGACTTGAAGGCTCACTGCAAGTTGGAGTGATTTTTCATCTTCAACATGACTGCTCGTTTCCGAACATGGCTGTCTGCTCAGGCCCATTTGTGTTTATTCAACACCCACAGAGCCAACCTGTGGTTTATAATGCAAGATGCTGAACAGACCTAAGTCACAAGACCGCATATTGTTTTGAATTCAAAGTTGTCCTTCTCCTATGCTGGCTGCCATCCATGGTCCTAGTCATCACCTAATTTAAATATACTGGGGTTCTTACTAGAAAGTAGGGATGCTGAAAAGTTCCTGGTCCAAACCACTTCCATTCTGACCAAATAATCAAATATCATTTTTTTTTTTTTTTTTAAATCCTCTTCTTCTCCCCCCCACAAGCTATGGGTAAATAGCAGGACAGATCGGGTTGGCAACTGGTTTACCGCAGAAAAGAAATGGCAACCTACTGCTGGAAAAAATCTGCTTTGTCAGTCATGTATCGAAAAGATACATGATTGCCCTAAACGTATATTATGCAAGACATATAACTAACTGATATATATATATATATATATATATATATATATATATATATATTAAATTAATTGATTTAAAATATGTTTTTTTTTGCTACACAATTCTAACCATGTTTTAAAAATGGAAGCTAAAAGCTCCGAATTTAATTTTGTAATTAAATTAAAGATGTTGAGGATGAAATGGAACTAACGTCTTTAATTTAATTACAAAATTAAATTCGGAGCTTTTAGCTTCCATTTTGAAACATGGTTAGAACTGTAGTGTGAAAAAAACATATTTTAAATCAATTAATTCATAATATTAATGCTCTGTAAATTTACATTGAGCACTATTTTGTAAAAATAAAAATATCTATAAGAACACCGGATTATATATCTTACTGTTCTTTTTTTTTCTTTTTTTTTATATATATATATATATATATATATATATATATATATATATATATATATATGAGAGAGACAGAAAAAGAATTAATGCAAATGAATTCAATAGATTTATCAAATCCTGCCCTGATGAGTGACATGTCTTCGAAATTTGAAGTTGGTTCTAAAATAAGTCTTGAAATTTTTCTTATCTTGACTTTTTGCTCTATTTTTGGTATTGAGTACATTCTTTACAAGAATCTACATGCCTTTAAATGCATTAAATTTTTCTAATTTATGTGTTTTTGTTCCATTCACAAGATTTGTATTATCCATCATCATCATCATCACTATTAATATCATCAGACTGGGTGTGGTCATAAGTTTGCTGTGCAACTGAGCATCTAACCAGTTCTCTTCACATACTCGGTTGAAAGATGGAGAGGTATTCATTCATTTCTTGGGCAAGTAAACATGGCACAGCCCATCTCGCTCCAGATCAAACCATAGCTTAAGTCCTCCAACTCGAGGCCTCACCTTAAACATGGATTAATGGCCATTGATTCAATTCAAGAACCCCTTCTGCTCTGACTGCTGTCTTTAGTCTAGAAAACCCTCAACCCAGCAATTCTGTATCATCACTGTACTGGGTATAATACCTAACTACCCCATTGTGCTAGATCAGGAGTTGTCAACCTTTTGGAGTGAGCAGGCCAGAAACCTATGCAGTGTCTCGGAGGATGACCATGATATAAAATGTACTGTAATAAATTGCCTCAAATTCAAACCTCTCCATCCAGAAGGTTCCCTTGAACTTGGGGTTTAAAGAAAAAACAACAAAGTCAATGTTTTATTATTTAAACAATTTTCTTTCTTTTACTGCAAGAATAACAGGATAACAACTAACACAAACAATAAAAAATGCAAATACCTTTCTAAAAATACAGTGAAAAATGGCAAATTATTTAATGACACTTGATTCTGCTTATTTCTCAATAACTTCTCTACATCAGGTGAAATATTTGTTGATGATAGGAACAAAACCTCATTCAGACGGTTATCACCCAACCTTGTTCTTAACTGACTTTTAGTATATCTAATTTTCGAAAAATGTTGTTCACAAGCATATGTACTTCCAAATAATGATACCATCATTTTCACATTATTCAATGGGCTTTTATATTTTCCACTTGGCAAAACAGATTTTTTGTAGAAGTCAGCAGTTGATTTGGAATTAAATTTTGATTTCAAAAATTTGTCACATTGTAAGTCAATTGACTCCAACTGATATTTTTCTGCCACTTGCTCCACAAATGAATGAGTCAAATTGGCAGGCTGGAAAAGAAATCCTAGCCTGAGGTTGCCAACCCATGTACTAGATGACTGTTGATTCTACAAGAAGGTTTTTGCCCTTTTACAGGTTTTTTTTTATGTTATCTTGCTGGTCATCTAGCAAACCTTCTCATTAGAAAAGCCTGGTATGAGATTGATTGGTTGATTTGCTGTTTTTTTTTTGTTTTTTTTTTGGCACAGCTTATCCTACTCATTTAAAGCTGAAACATACTTTGGATTGTGAAAATATTTCTTTTTTTTTTTATGTGTGACTAGGGCTTTAACATTTTTTTTTTTAGGATAACAATGATTTTTCAAGATACAAGTATTACTATTTAGCCCATAGCTGGGGTAGGAGATGGATTGATACTTTTCACAAGGTTATTTGTGTGTAAGTGTATGTAATAAACGTGACCGAAATTCAACTTATGTCACTCTGATTTCGCATCCCAAGCTGCTATCCCTTACACCACCTGCACATCCCCTGGTGTAGGAACCAGCTTAGTTGCTAATGACTCAATGTAAGACCAGGTAGTTCTGTGTTACCAGTGGCAATCATAGAGTGAGTTGACATTATTAATATTATTATTATTAAAAATATCCATATTAAGATAAGCCTCTTTTGTAAGGTAAACATGCACATATTTCAAGCTATTGTTAGGGTAAGCATGTACATCTCACAGGCTGTTGCTAGGGTTAGCATGCACATCTTGCAAGCTGTTGTTATGGAATTTGTTCATTATTGGTTATTATCTGTAATTGGCCATATCACAAAATTGAAAAACTGATTTTAACTTATATTTTGGAGTTTCAATTTGTGATATTTTTTTCTCCTAAAAATAATGGAAATGAATTGCTTGTATTTTGAAAATCACTTTGCTTGTAAAATCCCTACCGCTTGTACAAAGACTGTTCTCTTTTATTCTCTGATCTTTGACATTCACAATCATTTTTCTGCAGTCATCTTTGCCTGCCAGGCTTTATACGTTTGACCTTGTTATTTTCAGTTCATTATTCTGATGTCTTTCTTATTTACAATGAACACATTGTTCTTTTCAATAAATTTGCAAAAAACTTTTCATCAATAATGCGTACATCTCACCTACCCTATCCTTACTTACAATAGATGATCTGTATTTAAAACATCTCTCTCTATACAAGATACCTGCACTATACAGAATTTTGTAATTATTTACTAATGTTTGTTGTTATTTCGACTGTTGTGCCCACTGCCCTTCTTCAGGGAGTTATGAACTGAACCCATCATTTAATCTATAGGGATAGATTCTGCTGTCCATGTCTAAGGATATCTTGTCTTTTTCTTTTTAGTACTGCTCAGTTATTGCTTGTCCTGTTTCCACTGGGTCTAAGTCTATACTACTTGTATCCTTAAAGAGGTTACAGACAGAAAAAGGTGGTACTTGAGTGAAAGGAACAGCAACACAGGCAGAGATGAAAGAAAAAGTTTTATTGTAAAAGAGAATGCACTACTGAAAGACAGGGAATCAGTTAGCAGGCTAGTAATTCCAAAAACAAGGTTATTTACCTCACCTCCCTGCGAGGTAGGATGTGGCACAAGGCCTTTTTTAATGCAGGGTAAAACCCAGCCCATAGGCTTGGGCAAAAATTCCCCGTAGACTCCGTAAAAAATGGGGCCAGGTAGCTGTCTACTCTGCCCTTCGGAATAGCCTCATCCGGGTTCCTCTCTGCCCAAAGGCTGAGTGTTTGACAAGCACAGCTGGAGATGAATGTCCAACTAATTGCTGAAGTAAGTCTCAGGTTTATCCTGTACGCACTATATATATATTTACTGATATAGTCAGTCCATAATAAGTAATAGGGAGAATGAGACACTCCATTACAACACCTCCCCCTGGAGCTAATTTCCCCATGAAATTTTGCTCAATACCTCTTCTTTTTGGGGTCAGGACATAACTGTTTAACTTTTTTTCTTCTTCCTAGTACCTTTCCATCTCACCAGCACAAAACTACTCATCCCAAGCATTGGATTCTTTCTTTCCTTTTTTTCCCTACCCAAGCAAGGCAATAAAGCCTCTAAGATACAAGGGATTACTGAGAGTGAAGTAAACTAAGAAAATGTTACTGAGGATAAAGAACAACAAAAAGAATAGGATTCAGGAAGACAGATGATGCTTGCAATTATATTTAAATTTTTAAAATCATAGTTGACAAGAAAGCAAGAAACTGGGAGAGAGTTCTACAGAACAAAGTGTGAGAGAAGAAACTATTAGAATAGAATTTATGCTTACACTTAGCAATTTCAGCAATAAAATGAAAAGACCACACACAGCTGATCTAGCACTATGCTTAAATTCATGAAATCAAAGTACCAACAGGGAGAGTTCATCAGAACAATACTATCAAAATATAACTGTAGATTAAAGAAAGGGTTCAGTTTTGAAGTTACACAGATTAAGAGATGCTAGAGGAAGGTCAGAGGGTATAAGGGTTAAAATGATTTGATAACAACAACAAATATAAGAACATTAGTCTGAATATAAATAATGATAACTTCTCATTCCAAAACACATACAGAAGGTGATCAGGTGATAATAACAAAAAAGATGAGGACATTAGTTCAAATGTAAATAATAACTCCTCATCCCAAAAATTGAGTCAGAAGGTGATATTAACAAAGATGAGTACATTAGTTCAAATGTAAATAATAACTCCTCATTCTAAAAATTGAGTCAGAAGGTGATATTAACAAAGATGAGGACATTAGTTCAAATATAAATAATAACTCCTCATTCTAAAAATTGAGTCAGAAGGTGATATTAACAAAGATGAGTACATTAGTTCAAATGTAAATAATAACTCCTCATTCTAAAAATTGAGTCAGAAGGTGATATTAACAAAGATGAGTACATTAGTTCAAATATAAATAATAACTCCTCATTCTAAAAATTGAGTCAGAAGGTGATATTAACAAAGATGAGTACATTAGTTCAAATGTAAATAATAACTCCTCATTCTAAAAATTGAGTCAGAAGGTGATATTAACAAAGATGAGTACATTAGTTCAAATATAAATAATAACTCATTAGTTCAAATGTAAATAATAACTCCTCATTCTAAAAATTGAGTCAGAAGGTGATATTAACAAAGATGAGTACATTAGTTCAAATGTAAATAATAACTCCTCATCCCAAAAATTGAGTCAGAAGATGATATTAACAAAGATGAGGACATTAGTTCAAATGTAAATAACTCTTCATCCCAAAAATTGAGTCAGAAGGTGATATTAACAAAGATGAGTACATTAGTTCAAATGTAAATAGTAACTTCTCATTTCAAAAATTCAGATGGAAGGAAACAGGTGATGACAGCAACATCTTTATCTTTTCATTCATTGTTATCATCTGATTGCCTTCCATCAGGACATTAGTCTAAATGTAAATAATGTAAAGAATGATAACTCCTCATCCCAAAAATTCAGACAGATAATAGCAATAAAGATGAGGACATTTGTCCAAATGTTAATAATGTAAATAATAACTCCTCAGCCCAGAAGTTCAGACAAAAATATTGGATTTTGTTACATTGTTGTTTTTTTTTTTTTTTTTTTTTTAACCAAGTATTTTTCTAAAACGTTTGATATTTTTAGCTCACATTATAGCTTTGTTTCCCCCTCCTATCTTTTTTTTTTTTTTAAGCAATTTCATCAATAAAGATGTTTTTAATACTTCTTTACATGCTATGACATTAGCTTTTATGTCAGATTATTATCTTTCTCATTAATGGTGGACTGGAACACTTTTCAAATTTTCATTTTCATTTCTTTACATTTTTTTTTACTTTTATTGCAATTGAATTATCACTATTGATATTTTCTCAACATCCTCTTTTCACAAAGCATTTTTATGACTAAGGATATTGTTAATCCTTATCTTCTATAAGTATGGCAGATTATCCTTTAGAACAAACAAACTATAATCCTTTTTCATCTATGAATAGAGAACTGCTACCTTTTTTATTTATTTATTTTTTTTTTTGTTACTAATTATACTGTTGACATGAGTTCTTTTTTTTTCATCTTATATAAAAGCTATTTGATTAACATGTAATAAGTTCAGAGCCATCTTTTTCCAGGATAGTTTTATTAATAACATTATTCTGGTTTTTTTTTTTCTATTCATTGTGTGTATGTTTTTTATGTAGTACGCTCATCTTTTTTTTAGGCTAATGTAATGACAAAAGTAAGACAAGTAGTCTAAAATAATCATATTTTTTTAGTCCTCCCCACAGACACCTTATAGAATATAGAGTTGTAACCATAGCAAGTAGCTGCAATTTCTGCATCAACTGAACTTTTACAAAGCTAGGTTGCTAGCTTGATGTTCAGGATGGACTGTCTGATAGGGCTAAAGAACTTTAACTTATTCTCTCTATATATATGTAACAGAGGGTAGGGAAATTGGAGTCATGCTTTTCCTAAAGGTATAAGTCCAAATTTAACCTAAACTGCCTTAGCTGGAGTTTGAACTCTATGATCTGACTCCATTCTTATTGCTGTTAACCATTAAGCTAATGATGTCTGCAATATAATCATAGAAAGTTTCAATCTTTGTCTGACCAGTGCAAAAGACATCAGTTGTTTGATTCAGTTATTATTATTTATGTTTAAGTATTCTCTCAGTATTTTACATCTTTGGTAGAACACAGTCATTTTAGTGTCCATCTTTTTTATTTATTCAGTTATCAAATTACCAACATTGCTGGTTTGAGTTCTTCCAGCACATATTTCAGATTCTACCCAGCCAAGCATATTGTTTTATTGAATGGCTATAATGTTAAACATACAGCTTCTTCCTAAACACATTGTTTTGTAGGGTGATTGTGCTACAGTCTGTATATCCTTAATTAGAGCTTGTAAGTTTTTTTATAACTTTTTATTAATATATGTTTGTACTTTTTATCACTTTTTCCTAATTGGAGCTTATACCATTTTTCCTAATTTGAACTTGGACCCTTTTGCTAATTTGAACTTGGACCCTTTTGCTAATTTGAACTTGTACCCTTTTCCCAATTTGAACTTGTACCCTTTTGCTAATTTGAACTTGGACCCATTTCCTAATTTGGGTTTGTAGTTATTTTCTGAATTTGGGCTTGTAGTTTTCAACACTTTTTTATAATTTAGGCTTGTACCTTTTTCCTAATTTGGGCTTGTACCTTTTTCCTAATTTGGGCTTGTGCCTTTTTCCTAATTTGGGCTTGTACTTTTTACCTAATTTGGGTTTGTACTTTTCATTACATTTTCCTAATTTGGCTTGTTCCTAATTTGAGTTTTTATTTTTCATCACTTTTTCCTTACCTTATTGCCAGATGAGCCATGACCATATAGTTATTTTTTGTAAGTGATTAATAGCAGGTCACAATAGTCCTGAGGAAATATTACTACTATTATTTATTCTTTGAACAAATACTAGTTAACAAGCAAAATGCTAAAAATAAATATCTTTGGATTCCGCAAATTGTTTCTATTGTTCATCATTCAAGTTTTTTTAATCAGGTTTGGAATCTATGTAACTTTTTGTTTTCTCCATTAAATATGATCTGAATTTATTTTACATTATATAATTCTCCAAAAAAAACAAAAATTATTTTTTCCAGCCCTGGAAGTTTTAAGCATAACTAGTTTGAAATAATATTTCAAAACCATTTGAGACTGTTTGCCAAATTCAGAAAGTGGGGAAAAGACATGCTGCTGACAACCTAAAACTGGTTTTAAGCATTTTCAGTGTGAGTACTTGTTCTCGGAACTAAAACTCAGAAATGAACAACCATCATTTGTTAATTAGGATTATGATTATTTATCATTATTATGATGGGCACCTTGAGGCAGTGTAATGGTTAGCAAGCTTGTCATGCTAGAACAATTAAAAGTGAGTATTGAGTTTGATCCTCACTGGGTGCTCACCTAGTGTCAGCCTTATGCCACATCTAAGCTACACTTGGAAAATCGCTAATGAGCACCTTGATGTAGTGTAATTGTTAGAAAGATTCTCTTGATAGATCAATTACAAGTGAGTAGTGAGTTTGATCCTCACTTGGTGCTCCATACTTTCAGACTTGTGCCATATCTAAGTCACACTTAGAAAATCACTAGTGCACCTTGAAATGGTGTAATGGTTAGTGAGCTTGTCTCACTAGAGCAATTATGACTGAATAGTGAGTTCGATCCTCAGTGGGTGCCCCATACTTTCGGCCTTGTGCCACATCTAAGCCACTTTTGGAAAATCACTATCATTATTATGATTATTATGCTTTATCATTATTATGATTATTATTATTATTATTATTATGATTATGATTCTTTATCCATCATAAAAAAAATCAGTATATAGAATTAATAAATATTAAACACTTCAGATACCCTAGTTTATGGTTTGTTTATAACAAATTTAGTATAGAAGATAATGAAATTGAACTTAAATAAGTTATGCTAGGAGTAGTTTCACACAATACTGCAAGATGCTACAAAACCAAAATATTAACTTTAGAACTAGTCATGTTCTTAATTAGCCTAATCAAACCTAGACTCTCATACGGATGTTATACACAGCATCATACTTGTTCAGAAATATCTAAACTCTCAGCTGTATACAAATATTGTCTCCAATTAATAATGAATAAAGGGTTTGAGTAAATAAACTGTGTAGGTCTGAGAGGGAAGCCACCTTCATCTAATATCATGAACTGTCACTACAGAATCACAAAGAATTGTGCGAGATAACAGAAACCACATTACTTGAGGACTTTCTACAGCAGCAAAAAGTAAAATGGATATCACATGTAATTCAAAGAAGAAATAATGACATATTCAAGTTTGTGACTTTCTGCACAAAAGGTTAGGAAGGAAGCCTCCGCCACTTCAATCAATAATGATGTCCACACCCGCTCACATCTGAGCATTGAGACTGTCATCCTCTCTCCTTATTCTCCTTCTCTCCTGATGGTGGTGGTGGTGGTGGTGGGGAATCAAAGAGTTTGATGAGACCATTTGCATGAATTTGATTTTGGTGAACTGCTCTGTGCAATGGGGGAGCCCACACACTTGACCAGAAGCACTTCCCTCACAGGGGATTGAGACAGGTGAGATCTGGCATATCTGTTTGCATCGGGCTGTCGGAGGCCTGGTCTGTCTAGGTCCACCTTGGTTACACCAGCCCGACTGGCGCTGCCCTTTTCTACCAGTTTGGCCATTGAGATTTCACATTCAGTCTGCTCTTCCTCTTCGACCTTACACCCATGGGCAGCCCTACAGGTGTTGGAACTTGAGACGGCTTCCCTCCTGGGAACACTGGGGCAGATAAGCCCTCTATGATGACAAACTACATCTGTCAGCAAGGCCTCTGGTTGGGAGATTGGAGATTTTAAGAAGTTCCTAATTGTTCTCTGGTTCACTCTGAACTGGGGTGGTAGCACCTGTTAGGGGGTTCCAACTATGGGAAATTAGTGAACCCCCAAAACAAAAAAAAAACTATGAAAGTATAAAAATACATTTTTATATTAAAAAAAAATTACCAACGATATATTTTTAAAGCTGAATTACTGACAAATTATTTTATAGGAAAATGACCAATAATACATTTTATCTGTAGTTTTTTCAAAATTTTTAGATTTTGGCATTAAATAACCCATATAGTTTGATATCCTGCTAAACAAAATCAACCAACCAACCTGGCAATGTTCTATATTTACAAGAGTCAGATTAGACCAATTGCTACCAATTCTGGTTTGGAACTGCCCAATCTGCATTTTCCAGTTTTGATAGAATTCAATAGCATTTATACAGCCCTGTAGGTGATGAATTACTTTCTATCCTACAAACACTTTTCCACAGACATGATGTCACAAACCTATCACTACTTTAACTGTTTCCATGGAAAATGCTCTGATAGAAGATATTTTGAGCTACATACTTTAGTTTCACTAGTTCAGACCTTAACAGCTAAGACCCACCATGCCATATACACAACTATGAACAATTCTCTTTCCTGTCATATTCTGTCAGAACATTCTGTTGAGCCTTGTCAGTACCTGGATGGGTAACCACTTAGGAAGACCAGGTGTTGTAAGCTTGGATATTTAGTTGGTAAAATGGATAAAATTACAAATTAGTGAGGAAAGTTCCAATTCCAGTTAGGTTTGTTATATTCACTTATGTGCAAATACATTTGGAAAAGGCATGAATCCACTTCTTCTCCCTCCAGCTATCAGTTAATGAGTAGGACTTGTATATCACTATTATCTATAAAATATTT
Source organism: Acanthosepion pharaonis (assembly GCA_903632075.3). NCBI lineage: Eukaryota > Metazoa > Mollusca > Cephalopoda > Sepiida > Sepiidae > Acanthosepion > Acanthosepion pharaonis. The sequence goes on along the minus strand of CAHIKZ030004155.1, from coordinate 2,164,192 downwards.
TTTAGCTGTAAATAACAAGCAAAAGCCATAGAAAACAAATCAATTAAAAAATAATATCCATAAGAAGTGAATTCTATTTGGACAACTTCTTTCCAGGCTTCATTACTTCATGGAACAGACTCCTAAGAACGTACTTCCCTGAGCAGTACGATCTTAACCCCTTCATATCTGGGTTCAATCTTTATCTGTCCTATATATCCTCATAATCTACAGTACTTACTGCCTCCTCTTATGTCAATAAAATGACCTCATTCAGTAACCCTCTACCTTAAAAGGCTCTCGAGCCTTGTACTGTGTGAAGAATAGTGTAAAAAAAAAAAGAAAGTTGAGCAGAAGTTGGAGGTGGTGACATTATAGTAGTAGTGGGTTTTATTTTTAATTCAATTTTTTGAACATTTACATCTGACCCCACTTTTGGTAAAACATTAAAACTTGGAGATCGTTACAGAAATATTTTTCATTGTATCTGAGGGACCGATTCTAATTTATACAACATTGTCTTTTTTCTAATTTTGTTGATATGAAGATATTCACAGTATTCAGAGATTTATTTTGTATTAATGTGCTTCTTTGAGCAATATTACCAAAATCAAATATTAAAGCAATTATTCTGTACAGATTTTCTCACAGACAAAATGAACCCAAAATGCATCAAATATATAAAAGGTTGTTCCAATAACTTGGACCAATTTTAAATGTTGATTAAGTTTAACCATCTAATGTTTTTTTTTTCTTTTTCTTTTAGATTTAACAACTTAAGTCCTTGGAAATTTCAACTATGGAAAGATTAACAATCAATGTGTTAAAGTTATTGAAGCCTATTACAAAAATGGACATTCAAACAGAAATGCACTTCACGCACTTTGCAATTTTTTGGTCAACATAATCGACCAGCCAAGAGTGCAATTGTAAACAATGTAGCATTGTTGTCGAGAGGTTCAATTCCTGTGTGTGATGACAAATAGAGGTGTATGGATTTTCGGATACATTCTCGTGCACTGCAGCAATGTTTTCAGCTGAACAGCATAAACAAGCATGCAATAGGGTTTTCACATCTGCCACTGATCCAGTTTGTTTGAACTTATGAACAATTTTTCCAATTGCACTCTTGAAACTTTAACACATTGTTTGATTGTTAGTCTTTCCATTGTTGAAATTGCCAAAGACTTAAGTTGTTAAATCTGAAAGAAAAAGAAAAAAAATCATTAGAGGCTTAAACTTAATTCACATTTAAAACCAGTGCGAGTTATTGGAACACCCTTTACTTTCATATGAATTCTCACAGGAACCCATTTCTATCTGAACCCGGCAGTTTATGTTGGCTTAAGTATATTGCTCTTTCCTTAGGCTTCATCAATAAAAGAAAAAAATTATTCAGAAATAAATCCATTAACAGTAATCCGCAATATGATCCATATTAATATCAGATCCAGAAAGCATTATTTTGTGCATGGATTCCATTAATGTACAAAAAGCATAAGAAGAAAAATTCATTGAAAAAAGAAATTCACCATCTTCTATTATGACTTCATCTTGTATTCTATCCACATTCCATTTGGAAAAACTCTAGTATTGAACCTAAACTTACCTTTGACCTTATTATAACACCCCCTACTAAAATAAAAAAAAAAACATTTTCTGTTACATCTGGAGTTAATCCATTCAAAAGGTATTGTCTCTTGCAGCCAAAAAGCCTATAATAGCTTTTGGACATTGATAGTATCTCTTATTGTTGTTATTGATAAAAATATCACATGTGCTGGTTATTCTGAAGAATGATACACATACTATTGATCAATTAAGAGCATTTTTTGCATGAATCTCTATTCATTTGTACAAATAACAAACAAAATATTTTAACCTAAAACATGTCATAAAAATATCATCCTTCTTAATATGAATACATCACATCTTTTTTTTTTTTTTTTTACCAAGCTGTAAAAAATTCATCAACCGTATTATATTATTATTATATAATCAAAATATGGGTGTGTAGCTGAGTGGTTAGAACATTCGCCATGCAACCCAGGTTCAAATATAACCATGGTTGATTTGTTGGGAATATGACTTCTTGATGTTATTGTCCTGGAGAGATGATCCCAGCATGCAACACTTTTGGAAAGTTTCAGAAAACCCATGTCATGAGTTGACTCAAATCTGGTGAGTGAAGTTGGGTAGACAGAAGAATTCAGTTGATAGTTGTGCTCATGTGAAGTCAGAAGTTATTGTGACCAAAGGCTTGACTGTACTGGACCTGTTGAAACTCTTGATCATGCCAGATGGTACACTCTCTCCCAGAAACTGCAATTAAGGTCTGCTCGGCATTGTTGCAGTATAAACCACAAGTTGGCTCTCTGTCACTGAACAAACACAAATGTGCCTGAGAAGCCACCTGTGCAACACAGATTGGCTAATCTTCCCAGCAGATGTGCATACTTGGAAACAAGCAATCAGCCAATATTATATAATCAAAATCCTAAGAATAAAAATCCATAATATAAATTTCACCAACCATATTATATTATTATTATACAATCAAATCTTTAGTGTAAAAATCTATAATATTAAAAAAGCATATTGCCCTTCAGAAATTTCATTCATACAATTAAAATGAATGATTTTACTGAAGCAACTCAGAGTAAGTTACTAAAAAAAAATGATCTCTCATTTTTTTCTTCTTATTTCAGTCAATATGTTTGCATAATAATCATCGAGGATTATATGTCATTGAGAGTAGTTCTATGTCCCACTGTCATATAAACATTGAGATATGTTTCAAGACTTTTATACTCAACTCGCCAAGATTTTGTTCACCTCTACTGTAGGTCAAGTCACTGGATTACATCAACCAATGCTTTTATTCACTAGGTCATGTGTCCTTGGAGAGATACTAAAGGGAAGTAACTGAAAACTGAGATCAAAGTTAGGATGCTTGTCTCCATTGGTAGTTGCATAATTAAAAGAAAAACTTGTAGTTCCAATGAATGATTTATTTCATGGAAATATTTCAACTAGCTGTTGCTAGCCTTGGTCACTCATTTAATTTGAGTAAAACAATGCAAAGAAACTAAAAACGCTTAAGAATCAAAATCAATGAAAAAAAACCAAGTTGATGACCTACCAACGAAGACAAGGATCCTAACTTTCATATAAGGCATGAACCTCGCTAAAAAAATGGTATGCTCTTACTTTGTAAATGTCATCAACTCGGTTTTTTTCATTGATTTGAATTCTTAAGTGTTTCTAATTTCTTTGCATTGTTTTACTCAAATTAAAGGAGTGACCAAGACTTTCAACAGCTAGTTGAAATATTTCCATGAAATAAATCATTTGTTGGAACAACAAGTTTTTCTTTTAATTATGAAAACTGAGATATCAAGAAGAGGCATGGCACATGGAACTAGAACAATCTACCCTTATGGACTAATTAAAGGGTTCGGTTTGAAATTTGAGCATATATCACTTGAAGAAGGCTGGAGTGTACAATGGCAGAAACATTGTGAAATACAACCAATAAAGATGAGAGAATCATTCTGAACAATGTAAATAGTGTAAATACTTACAATACCTCCTCTTAGAAATATAGACAGATATGTAAATATAGTAAAATCAAATCTTGCAAACGAATAACTGTAAGATGAGTCATCTGTCGTGCAAAACTGGTGACTTACTAAAACAAGTCATTTTGTCTGTGGTACTAAACATCCTACTAGACATTGTTTGTTAAGGTGATAATAAATTTTAATTATTTTACCAGTCATATTTTTCTTCAGTTGAGTTTGAGACATATTGGCTCCACTGAAATGAAATATTTGGATCAATTTTGGCACCACTTAACTGGTATATTTGGGTCTACTGGCTCCAATGAACTGGGATATTTAGGTCATGTTGGCTCCCTTGATATCAGATATTGATAAAATCCAAAGAATCAGAAATATTATTGATCTTGATCTTGGATCTTAACTCCAGTCATTTTCCCTCTACTGAAAAGTTGCCTCATTGTGCATTTTCTATAAATACTTTCAGATAATTGTTTGGATGAGTTTTTCACTATGATACCTAGACTTTATGAATTTAAGTGCAGTACTAGACAGGTGACGAGATCTTGTCAATTTACAGTTGAATCAGCTAGATGTAACCATAAGTTTCTTTTCTTGCACTTCTTGGTAGTGGAACTCCCTTTCAGCTCCTTGCTTTCCAGCCAACTTTAGTCTTCAAAAATTTAAATGCAATGTCAATTGCTATCTACTGTCCTCCTGATTCGTCTTCTTTTGTTCTTGCTCCTTAGTAGTGTTTCTAATTCTTCCATACCCAGTAACACCTTGTGTCTTAGTGGCTTTACTGCCTTTCTTGGGGTGAACTTGAGTAAAAAAAAAAAAAAAAAAAAAATGAAAATTTTGTCCCCACTGAACTATTTGGATCATTTTGACTGCTCAGAACAGGGATATTTGGGTTGCACTGGCTGTACTAACCTGCACTGAACTGGGATACTGCCAATGTTGAAATTTGAAATTATGATTATCAGTCCAGAAAATGCTATGAGCAAACTGAATGTGAATTTCTGCCTCTTCTATTCATTTAGCCTGAATGCTTTTGGGAAAGCCTGAAGCTACATCATCATGTTCTTATCTTGATAAAAAATCCTTTTCTGTCTGAATTTCTGGGATGAGAAGTTATGATTATTTCTATTTGAATGAGTAAATACCTTAATTTATTCCATAAAATCCAGTGGGCCTATCCCAAATTATAGTTATTACTTTTCTGCTAGAATTTTATCAATTTGCAAAAATAGTATTCTATTATTTATCGAACAGTTAACTTCAGATTCAATTAAATTCCATAATGAAGAAGAGACTTGAAGCAGCATAAATGTGTTTCTACACAAGCAAGCAGAGACGATCATGGACCAAACATGTGAGCAACAACAAAATTTTTAAGAAAATGGAATCAAAAAGGATATATTTAACAACAGTGAGAGAAAGTCGAGGCATGGTGGAGTAATGGATAGCGGCTCGGATTGAGGAATCGGAGAGCCGAATTTGGATTCCAGTCAAATCCATTACATTCACTTACGTGCTAATACCCTTGGGAAAGGTATGAATCCTCTTCTCCCCCCCCCAAGTTATGGGTAAAATAGCAGGACAGACCGGATTCTGTATCCTTGGATTGCAACTGGTCTACTGCAGAAAGAAATGGCAACCTACTGCAGGAAAAAAAATATCTGCCTCGAAAGATACATGATTGCCTAAGCATGTATCATGATGGCACATAGCTGACTGAGAGAAAGTTGAAAATAACTAGGGTATATAATGATGAAAGAGGGCTTGAAAAATGTGATTCTCACAGGACAGACTGAATGCAAGATAAGGAAAAACAATGCACAATCAACATGTTTGAGAAAATGGATGGTGGAACAAGGTTTAGGAGAGATAACAAAAAGACAAAATATATCAAGCTCTACAAAGCACAGGAAATTGTGAAGAGCCATGATCACCAACATCATGAAAGGACACAGCACAGAGAAGAAGCTTTTGTTTAGTATAATGGAAATTGCCCCTCTCCTTTTAATTTAATCAATTTGTGAAAAAAAAAAAATAAAATCAAAAAAAGACTTGTACTTGAGAATTTGTGAGCTAACAGTCAAGTGTCTAACATTTCTGTCTACCTGGGTGCAATATAGAATTTCTAGCTGCAACGATTGCAGTTTTGTCTGCTGCACTGCACCAATATCACATGCTACCTATCCTAACCTACCCACTTAGTTGCTTCCTCTCTGGATGGGCAGCAACAATGTGGGTGGGGGTAGGAGATCTGGCACTGGGGCAGAACCACAGAGTCTGTTGAAATCTGTAGCATGTGTCTTTCATAGGCACTGGATTTTATTGATAGGTAAATACTCCGATGCTAGATTCATACAGCTGTGTGTGCAAAAACCGACTTAGTCAGGCTTTGTCAGATGTGTGGTCTTGTGCATTTGGCAGCACTATTAGTTGAGGTGGGTCACTCTGGTCTATACTGCGGGGGATAGCCTGATTTACATTTATTTTATTTTATTAACAGCGTTACAGTTTTGCAAGACAAGGCAGGCTTACTTACTTCAGTGGTACATTGGGTGTCCAGAAAATTCAAAGAATGCAATAATTTCTCAAATGAATATATATTACTTTTATCTTATTATAAATACCAGATCAGTTTTATAATGATTTAATGTTTTTTAAGTAAGCAACATGAAACAAAAAGAGTAGATATCTGACAGTATTAAAAAGAGAAAATAGTATTTTTATTATTATTATAACAATAACAGCAATAATAAAAACAGCAACAGCAATAATAATAATAAAATAAAACAATAATAATAATAATAATGTGGAATATGGGAACATCAACAATCCCTGTTGTAGTTGGAGCCCTCGGATTGGTTCGAAAAGATTCCAGTAGACTCATTGATGGGATTCCTGGAAACTCATGCCTTAAAGAATTATAAAAATTGTTCTCATAAGTACAGCCCACACCTTAGGAAGGGCTTTATCTATGTAAAATATGTGTGGTGTTGTTATTGTTTTTTTTTTGTTTTTTTTAAAAATTGCTCAGTGGAAAGTGTCATGTCATTTCTGACCTTAAGTCTCTGGGCGGGATCCAGAAAAAAATGTGTACACACCAGAAATCAAAAGAAATAAAATAATAATAATAAAAATACAACAACAACAATAATAATAATAATAATCAAGGATGGAACTATCCTGAAATGCAGCATCTGTGGAAAATTTGATGAAATTGTCAGCCATGTTATCTCAGGATGTCCGGAACTAGCAAATAATGAATATACCCACAATGTAGCAATATATGTGCATTGGAAGATATGCAAGAAGCACAAAATTGAAACTACTGAGAGATAGTATGAGCACCAGCCAGACACAGTTACCCAAAATAATGATGTAACTATCCTCTGGGACATGCCAATTCAAATTGACAGGGAAATAAAAACCAACAGACCTGATATTATTGTAAAAGTCAAGAAATTCAGGAAGTGTATGCTTATTGACATAGAAGTACCATCTGAGGGAAACAGCTTCATGAAAATTATCGAGAAATTGTCCAAATACAAGGACCTGGAGATCGAGATTAACAGGATGTAGGGTATTAAGGCCGAGACTGTACCAATAATAACCTGGACCTTGTAAGAAAAGGAATGGACAATTTTACTAACAGGGTCCCAGGTAACATCAACATACAATTTGCCGGGAAGATTGCCTTATTAGGAACATCCCATATCATAAGAAAGGTGCTATCAATATCAATTCTCCTATAGGGGCTGCTCTCTCACAGATGCACTGTTGCTTCTCTCTGTCTTTTTTACAAATACTTTGATGGTAATTGCTCCGATGAGCTGCTTTCACTGGTTCCCAGACTTCATGAATTCAATTGCCCTACGAGGCTGGCATCCCACTCTCACCCTTTCACTGTAGAAACTTTTAAATGTAGCCGTCTCTTCTACTCCAATAGCTTCATACCTCACACCTCTCGCCTGTGGAACACCCTTCCCTATTACTGTTTCCCTGAGAGCTATAATCTCCAACTATTCAAGTTACCTTGATCTCTCCATTATCCTTCTCCTCATCCTTTCTTCTATCACTCCTATCTGCTCTCGCTTCAAATCTTCTGTAACCCCCTGCATCCTAGTGGCTTCACGCCTTGCTCAGGGCGTAATGCTTAAAAAAAAAAAAAAAAAAGAAAAAAAAAGGACCATAGTTTGGACCCAGCTCTACAAGATACAAAGCAGGAAATATAGCATACACAAATAATAATAATAATAATAATAATAGCAACAATAAAAATAACAGCAATAAAACAATAATCCTAAAATTAATAAGAATAATAAAAATGAAACTCCACTTAGCCATTTTTCCACAAGAGATCTTACTCAAAAGTGCAAAAAATAGACACAAATGGTAGGAAAGTGTTGTTTAGGTCCTTCTGACTTGACAGATAACTTAATGTACCTGCTGTATTCAAAAATATATACTGCATGACAAATAATAATAATAATAATAATAATATCAACAAAAGCACCACAAATAATAGTAATAAGGATAATTTATCTAAGGAATGTAACAATTATTGTATCTAACATTATTAAGCTAATAAAAAGCAAGAAATATCAGATAAAATATTAATTCAAATGACTTCAGACTGTTATGTTTTATTACTACTGTTATAACCTAGGGAAGGTTACTGAATAGAATAATCAAACTAAGTCTGGTAATGAACAATAATACCTAGGACAAGAACAACACATATAAGATTCACCAGCAGCATGTAGAAGTAGTCAACTGCTAGAAGTGAGTCAAGTGAATTCCACAATGAATCTCCAACTGCAGACCAACATACAGTATTTACTACTGTATTTATGTGAATGGGAACATACCCATTATTGTCAGTAGGTATGCTACAACAACTACTAAATTTAAACACACAACAGAAATAAGATGCTTCATCCAAAAAATTTAACTCTTATTATGACAAGGTGTAAAAAAGCAGTAGAAAATTTTTCAGGTTTCTGTTGATCCAGGTCACCTTCAGGAAATTTTTAACTGAATTTTTTATGTAATCAGGTGGGTGGGAGCTCATTCTGCTGTTTATATCTCAGAATAACTCATCTTATTCTTTTTTTAGTATTGCTCCATTGTTGCTCGCAATGTTTCCATTGTCTGTACTACCTGGCCTAGGGACTGAACTCTCAATTATTATGCTACCATATTCATAAAGCGACACTTTAATTCATCAGGTTAGTGAATTGTAGTAATTGAGAGTTCATTCCCCGGGCCAAGAGTATGGACGCAAATCCAGTTGAATCATGTCGAGTAAAAACCGAGCAGTACTAAAATTTGAATGCAACATGATATCCCGAGATACAGACAATGGAACGAGAACAATCTATCCCGTTAGATTAAATAAAGGGTTCAGTTTGAAAATTTCTTGTTATCTGGATTGACATGACTTTTTTGAAAGCCGCTGAAACATTTTTGTAATAACAACAAAGATGAGGACAATAGTCTTAATGTAAATAATGATAACTCCTCATCCCAAAAATTCAAATAGAAGGCAATCAGGAGATAGTAACAACAAAGATGAGGACAGCCCAAATGTAAATAACCCAAATAATGATTATCCCTCATTCCAGAAATACAGACAGAAGGGAATCAGATAACAACAACAAAGATGAGTGCTAGAGAAGAAGCTGTTGGAGTAGAAGAGGTGGTTACATTTAACTTTTTCAACAGTAAAAGGGTGGGACCTAGATGCCAACCTAGCAGCAGGCTTAAATTCATGTAGTTGGGGTACCAGAAAAAATAGCTCATCCGAGCAGTAGCCATGAAAATATCTGTAAAAAAAGACAGAGGGAAGCTACCTCATGTCTGTGAGAAAGTGACTAGAGATGAGGTGCCAAGTCAGGACCAATCATATTGCAGATCCATCTTTGGATTTTGTTGAGAACCTTGAGATGAACAGCAGGGGTGCCAGACCATATATGGCAACAGTATTCAATGCATGGATGAATGGTAGCTTTCTAGACGTGTAGGATGAACTCAGATGAAAAAAAAACTTTGTGTTCCACTCTTTCACTTCTATTTTTAACTACTTCTTTTAAAAATAGATTTTGTAAAATTAAAACTATCCCATAAAAGATTAATAACATTTCCTGAAGATTTTCTTGTTTTTTTTTTTTGTTCAATGCAGCAAGCTACACCAGGTAATTGTGTTAATACTTGAAACGATGAATAACACAGCCGCAGGTAATTTTCAACAAATCTCGGAATATAAAATAGGGAAACTTCTCTCATCCAGAAATTATTGATTTTGCGACGTTGGGGAAACAAGTTCAATATCATTATTCTGTTTGATGATGAAAGTGGTTCAGAAATCACTTTAAGCATGATGAATTTCATCTCAATCTTTCTCAAATTATTTATTTGTAGATTTATAAAATACAGTGATTTATAGATTAATTTGTAGACTATTGGTAGATCATAAAAATGCGTACTTAAAGAGGATAATGGCACTTAGAGATATTCAAACCTACTTCAAAGGCTTCGATCAAACGGCCAGCCAGCAACTAAAGAAATGTTAAAATCACATAGAAACAAAAAAGACAATTCATTGTTAAAAATTCTTTTTTTGGTATTGCAGAGATTAAAAATACTGAGAAAAGTATTGTTTAAAGAAGGTTATTCTTTTTTTTTTTATGTGCCATATCCCTTCAGGATTTTGTCACTCATAGCTCTCCATAACGTCCTATTTTTTTGTAGCTCTTAGCAATGTTACTATACTTTACGCTCCTTTCTCTGTCATATGTTTACACAGGCTCATTAGAAAGGTTACTTGCTGTTTCACTCCTTGTTATTCAGCGGTATGATTCAAGAAGTTCACAATATTTCAAGCAAACCATCAACTCAAATTACCCAAGTTCTTAACTTCTTTTGACCATTGATGGAAAATTAAGGGATGTTAAAAAAGAAGATAGAAATGGTTACTAATTTCATAGGGAAAACAAATTTGCATGTGAGAGAACCTATTTCTAAATAAATTGATTAATTTATTTTTCATTGCTTATCAACCTGTTGTAGGTTATTTCTAGCCAACACATATTTTGGGATTGTAAATATATATATATATAATTATTTATTTAAAAATATGATTCCAATATGCTACATAAGAGTTCTCATGTTTCAAAACAAGACACATTATTAAGTTTCTAAATAATAAAAATCTATTAAACAATAGACGTGAGTTAACGGATTTTTGCCGACATCATCAAATTTTTGCATTGAATAATTAGCATAAAAACAAACAAACAATAAAATAATTTTTAAAATCCATAGTCCTAATAAATAGTCCTGTAAAAAAGATCACCCTTTATGAAGTCGTCAAAAAACAAATGTTACGGCAGTTTTTATATACACAAAACCCTTTCAGAAAAAAATAAAATAAAAAAATAAATAAATCTCCATAGACACGTAAACCAGACTAGGCGAAATCATCTTCCGTTTTAAATTTAGACACCCCAACCTTACCCTGACTTGACATCTGTGAATGTAACTTTATACTGATACAAATTATTAACACCTTACATCCCTGTTTATTTAAACAATCGCTCTAGCCGTTACCATAGAAATTTTGATTTCAATAATGGATATGCTATTAAAACACGTAAATTTCAGAAATAAGTTATTCCAAAAAAATTTCGCTTGAAGATGGAACAGAGCTTACTTTAATTCAATTTAATTCAAATAATTATATTGAAGTTTTCGGCTCTTGTTTTGAAACATGAGAACTCTTATGTAGCGTGTTGGAATCATATTTTTAAATAAATAATTATATTTATGCTCTACTTTTGTATCGAGCACTATTTTTTTAAAATAATAACAAAAATACTAAAGAACTTTGGATTATTTACCTAACGAGTTCTTTCCTATTTTCTATATATTTTTCGCATATATATATATATATATACATATCTTTCCTAAGTGAATGGAATGAACTTGACTGAAATTCAAAAGGCTTTCAGACTTCTCACACTGACCTGTTATCCATTACACCACCTGCACATCCAAACTTACAGCACCTGATATTCCCAAGTGGTCACCCATCTAGGTACTGACCAGGCTCGATGTTGCTTAACTTCAATTTCTCATTCCGAGCCATTATCCATTACACCACCTGCACATCCAAACTTACAGCACCTGATATTTCCAAGCAGTCAACCATCTAGATAATGACCAGGCTAAACTTTGTAAAAAAAAAAAAAATTGTATTTTGCCACTGGGTTCACCCCCAAATTTAATCAAATTGTTCCATGGCCAATCCTTCTACAAATAAAAATTCATATATATTTTTGGAGATATTGTGCGGACAAACATAAACAAATATATAACCTCTATCCAATTTTTGTTGGCAGAGGTAATTACAGCAGGCACTAGGGACCTCCCCCAACCCACCACTTTGTACACAATTGGGAGATACAATCAGTGTGTGAATCTTCAATATTTGAGCCCATTGGGATCTATATTTCCAGGCTAGATTGGTTTTCACTATATTTAGAAAAAATGAAATGGTTCATAAAGAAGGCAAGTAGATGTAGGCTTCAAGACAAACAATAAATCATTTTTAAGGTTAACATTATCATTTTCTTGGCCATTTTGGAATGGTTCATTTTTCGGTATGCTTCAGGCAAACTTGCATCTCTTAGCCATATTCTCTAGCCTGATAGAGCAAATCTTGCATATAAAAGCATAGAAAATATGACATTGAAGATATGATAAACAACTCTATAGATTAGATGAGTATGTGAATAACAAAATGGAAAACACTCCTATATTACATTTTGGTCTTTAAAAGGACTTCCTCAGACTAATAATGGGTTTATCAATGGTATTTACACTATTTACATTGTTCTTACTATTATCCTCATCTTTATTGTTATGTTCACAATGTTTCAGCCGTTGTACATTCCAGCCTTCTTCAGGTGATATACATTGGAATTTTGAACTGAACCCTTTATTTTGTCAACTAAGGTAGATTGTTCTAGTTCCATGTGCTATATCTTTGCTGGATATCTCATTTCAGTTATTTCCCTTTAGTAACTCAAGCTACACATGACCCAGGAGATAAAAGCATTAACCCTGGCCACAGTAGAGGTGAAGAAAAACTTGAGCTACTAATTAGTAATTAGTTAATATTAAATGACCAGAGACTAGCATTAGACATGAAGGAAACAGTTCTGGATTGCTATGTAATATTGACCAAACTACAGGATGATGGAAAAGTAACTCCCCATTTTAAAATACTTATAATTTATTTATTAAGTATAATTTTTACAAGAAATGGATGTGAGAGGAAAGTGTTTAACATGAGGTTTTATTTAGAATTTGATATGAGCACTAGATTTCCCTACTAGCTTCTCGAGACGTTCAGGAATCATGTCAATTGATTTAACCAGGAACTCTTGTGGTATGGAAGACATAACTTCTTGTATTCACCCTTCAAGTTCTTTTAAAGTCTTCGTTTCGTATAATAGACTTACTCCTTTAACCCCCCAAAAAAAAAGTCACAGGGTATTATTAAGTCAGGACTCCTGGTTGGCCACTCATATATAAAATATGGAGTTACTTTTCAATCACCCTGTATATGACAGTGAATAATTGGATAATTTCTTGACAAATGAAGAAAAATAAAGATGTGGTTCTATCTATGAATGCTGGCAATAACAAAGACAGAGCATGTGATAAATGAGAATGTTTTTCAGGGTAACAGGAGCAACAAGAAACAGATGCTAACAATCTATAAAGCTTCACTTATAAATGATTTTTGTTTAAAAATTGAAAAGAAAAAAATTATGAAATAAATATTTAATCAATTAACTCTCTTTCTAAGGAAAAGGTTTGGTTATTGAAAGTATAGCATAGAAAAATCCAAAGATGTGTTGCAATAATAGAAAATGTTTTTTTTTAAAACTGTGTAAAGATATTAATTTGAAATTCAATATGCCAATTTCTTTTTTACACACTGATAACCACTGTTAGACACTTATACTTTTGTGTTTGTAAGATGTATAATAGGATCTGAAACAATAGTGTAGCTGATGAGACAAAGTAGAAAAGCTTATAAAGGACACAAATGTGTTTATTTTATATATATATATATATATATATATATATATATATAAAAAGGCTGAAACACTAATATTTAATGGTTATAATATTATAACTTTATCAATATATATATATATATATATATATATATATATATATATATATATATATATATATATATATATAAACAAACTAGGACACCCCAATGTGACCCAAAATATCAAGGATAAACAGTGTGCCACACAAATTAGCAACAACCACAGCAAATATAAAAAACAAAAACACTTTCTATTTTCAGTGGGCTGATTTAAAATCAACGGACAGCAACACACACACACATTTGTATGTGTGTGTTGGTGTCCATTTGTTAAGGTATTAGTTAAGTTTTAAGGTATGCTATATTTGTGGATTAAAGTGTTCAATATAAGGGATAGTGCATCTGGAAATCTAAAAGTAGACATTGAGGTCAACATTAAGCAGCAACAGTCTTTCTCATGCTTAAACGCAATTGACAGGCCATTGCATGTGTGTGTGTATATATATATATATATATATATATATATATATATATATATATAATGTGTGTGTGCATATATAACAAACAGATCTAATAAGGTAATTTAATTTATGGCCTCTCTTATCCTCAAAAATCCTAATGCATTTTCCTTACACACAGTTTTGTCTTTTATTCTGATCTAAAGAAGCCAAAATCAACACACATTTTTTAATCCCCATATATCCAGAACTCTCAGTGCAATTTCTCATCTTGATCACAGTTGTTCTTTTTCCAAACTTGCCTGTCTGCTCAGGCCCACTAGCGTTTCTTCAATGCCCACAGAACCAGCCTGTGGTTTATATTGCAACTATGCTGAGCAGAAATTTAGTTATTTAAGTATATGTCCCATCAGGGCCATATACAATTTTGAATTCAGCATTTTCATTCTCCTATATTGACTGCCAACCATGGTAAAAGAGTTCAGTCTGGTTTGCCAATTTAACCCCTAGATGGGCATTGAAGAGATGGATTCATACCTTTCTCATGGCTGTAGCATCAACAAGCCCTAAAAGATGGTGTATATCACAGAAAACCCACTACATTGGCAGTTCCTAGTCAAGTAATTGAAAATGTATGTGCAACAATCCCACTGGACAATTTGGTCAACATTGCACAAGCAGACGCTCACCATATTAATAAATGTCTGGAAGTTAAAGGCCACCATTTTGAGCATTATAGAGTGAATGTAGAGTTCAAAGGTAACTTGTATTAATCTTATGATGTCTGAATAAATTTAGTATTACAATATCTATACAAGATTTATTCTTTTCCTGAAGTGTGTATACATTTTTTGAAAGACTCTGTATATTTGTCAAACTCTTCTTGAGTAATATAATACTACTGAGTGAATATAGTGGAAGCCAATTACAGTCATTTTTATGTTATTGCCTTGAGCATCAGTGTGCTGAGTTTCATATGAATATATTAAGTCTGAACAAAACTTTGGTCCTGTCATCACTGCTTCATTTTCTCATTGCCATAATGTAGTATTCCTGTATCTTTATTGGTAATTGTTCTGATGGACTTTCCATTGTGATACCTAGACTTTATCAATTTAAGTGCAGTACTAGATTGCCAACAAGGTCTCATCATTTTACAGTTGAAATGCTGACATGTAAGTTGTATGCTAACAATGTTTGCAACATAAAAACATTGAAAATTCCTAATTCACACATAAATGACATGTTCAGATATCATTCAAAATATGTATTTACCTTATAAATTTCACTCACAGGTGAAATAAAATCACATGTTCAACCCCATACCCCCCATTGAAAACATTACAAACATTCCAACCCTATATATTAGATAGACTATTCTTGAATACTAATTTCAGATAGAATAGTAAGAATCATTGATTTATTGTTAACTGATTTATTTTTATGGCATATCAACCCATTACAGGTTATTTAAAATTTTTTTTTTAGATTGTAACAATTTTTTTTGAAGGGAAAGATATTAATGGTTTAGTAATACATGTCTTACTAACTAACCAATAGAAGAGATGGGTTCGTATATTTAACTAGACCATTTGCATGTAAGCGAATATAACAAACCCAATGGGAATTAGAACTCTGCTCTCCAATTAACAATTCCGAGCCATTATCCATTACACCACCTGCACATCTACATTTACAGCACCTGGTATTTCCAAGTGGTCACCTATTTAGGTACTGACTAGACTTGATGTTGCTTAACTTCAGTGATCATACAGGAACCAATGTTTCAATGTAATGTGGCCATAAGGCAGCAAAAATCAGCTTCATATATATTTGCCAGACTGTTCTTGAGTAATATGTCACTGAAAGAAGAATGGGTGTGACAGGTCTTTTGCTTTGCTATCCCAGCTGAAAAGTGTGTAAAAGGCTGAACTTGATCCACTTTAATAACCACATTTCTGTATCACTTAGTAAAATGAACATTTACTTGCAGTGACTTAGACAAATATTACTTTAGCCACATGTTATGATTAATATATTAGTGAGGCAAAAAGAGAGAAAATTGTACACATTTTGCATAAGTGTTAGCAAATACTTTAAAGTGAATAACTGATAATGATCCTGAAATGCTTTGAGAGAAAGCTCAATATCGCCATCGTTCTACTGCCTTATTCATTCTAGTTTCATTGATACATTAGCTATTATTAAACGGACTACAGGCAAAATAATCGAACATTATAATATTGAACTTTTTTCCCCCCTCTTTTGGCAGATCATCATCTCCTCTTCACCTCCTTTCAGGCTACAAACAGCACAATCAATAGAGTTTTTAGAGAATTAGTTTCTTTTTTCTAGTTAATGTTCAGAAGTTTGAACTTAGGTGAAAGCTAGAATCATGTCAGTTGTGAGTAAAAGTTGTAAATTGTAAGAAGGTGGAAATAATAGAAAAGTGGCAAAAAGATGTAGATAGTATAAAAAAGATAGGAATAGTAAGAAAAGATGTAAATTGTAGACAAAGGGTATACATAGTAGAAAAAGATGTAAATTATAGCAAAAGATGTAAGTAGTAGAAAAAAGATGTAAATTATAGCAAAAGATGTAAGTAGTAGAAAAAAGATGTAAATTATAGCAAAAGATGTAAGTAGTAGAAAAAAGATGTAAATTATAGCAAAAGATGTAAGTAGTAGAAAAAAGATGTAAATTATAGCAAAAGATGTAAGTAGTAGAAAAAAGATGTAAATTATAGCAAAAGATGTAAGTAGTAGAAAAAAAAGTAAATTATAGCAAAAGATGTAAGTAGTAGAAAAAATGTAAGTTATAGAAAATTATGGGATTAATTTCTAATATTGAAGTAATACAAAATAAACAATGGATGACAGTATATTGTATTTTATAAACTGCAATCAGTTCATTAATCTGTAATTTCCTACTACTGATTTTCTTTTTTTTCAGATCAGTTATGTCTGCCATTTGACATCATTTTATCATAAAAGATGCATTTAAAGTTTTCAAACAATAGAAAGATTTCATAAATAAAATGGCAACTTAGTTAAGCTTTTGTCAATGTCCTTTCACCTTAGGAGCCATATATGTGAAACTCTCAGCAAAAAAAAATAAAAAATGAATAAAAAAGGAAACATTTGTAAATTAACCAAGAAAATAGCAAGTCATTTTTTTATCAATTTCTTCATTTAAAATTATGGGTACGTATTTCTTTTTTAATGCTATTTCAGAATGTTGACAATCATGACTCTTAATTTCCTGGGAAAGATAGTGGAGTAGTTTTCTGTTGCTTTCCCTCTGCTTTCTCCCAGTTGCTACTCAAGGTTATAGATTCTAGCCTATACTGCTATTTAATCTATAACTGGTGGAATAATAGGAAGTCATGTCTTTTTTATTTATTTATTTTTTATCTTTTTTAAACTTTTCACCTCAAGCAAGGCGGGAGTGTCACTAGAATGCAAGGGGTTACAGAAAGTGTGAGCAAGAGTAAAGAGGCGTGAAAAAGGAAAGGATGAAAAGAAGGATGGGGAATAAATCAAGACATCTAGAGATGTTGATTGACATTGTATTTGAATAGTTGGAGATTATAGCTATCAGAGAAGCAAGTAAGAGGTAGGGAGTTCCACAGACAGGAAATGCGAAACGTGAAGCTATTGGAGTAGAAGAGGCTGCTATATTTAACTGTTTCGACAGTGAAAGGGTGGGACTGAGATGCCAACCTAGTGGCACATTTAAATTCATGCAGTTTGGGAACTAGCGAAAATAGCTCGTCGGAGCAGTTACCATGAAAGTATTTGTATAAAAGACAGAAGGAGTTGACAGATGAGCATTCATGCAAAAGTGAATGCAAAAGTCTTGGTTAGAATTTCAATTTGGATTACCAATTCCACTTTCTACTTTAATAACAATTATCTTACTAACACATGAAAAGACAATAAAACAGATATTTTTCTATTCCTGATTTTAAAGTCTTTGTTGAAAAAAATGACTAGATGATAATTCAAAATGGTGGAGAATTTGGGGAAAACTGTGATCACAGGGGGAGGAATAAAATTTTGAGAAATGGCTAATCTCTATCTATAAAAGGCAGGGTGTGTGTGTGTGTGTGTGTGTGTGTGTGTGTGTGTGTGTGACGAATGCATGGCCGCAATTTTCGACGGATTTGCACCAAAATTTACATGCACATGCTCCAAGTTAGCGGGAAGGCCAAGACTGACTTTGCATTTCCCAACTCCCATCGATAGTGGAAATAATCGATTTTTTTCTTGCTTCTATGACAGTTTTCATGTAGTTTGCGGCTATTTTGTACTGGCCAGAGTGAGAGCCTATAGCTGGCTGCCATGAATAGGCAGGAAGATTCTATTGGCCAGCGTGAGAGCCAACAGCTGACTGACATGAATGTTAACTAGCATGCTAGCATGCAAAAAGATTTGATAGCTGCATTCGTCACAAGTGGGAAAAATTTAAATCTGCATCGTACTTTACTCCAATTGGCTCATTCGCTTGCTTAAAATCAACGTTGATTCTGC
Source organism: Acanthosepion pharaonis (assembly GCA_903632075.3). Classification (NCBI taxonomy): domain Eukaryota; kingdom Metazoa; phylum Mollusca; class Cephalopoda; order Sepiida; family Sepiidae; genus Acanthosepion; species Acanthosepion pharaonis. The sequence goes on along the minus strand of CAHIKZ030004155.1, from coordinate 2,145,516 downwards.
AGAACTGGCTGGGGTGTGAAAAAGTATTTGTTGTTAACATTCTTTTTTCATTCGGTTTTTCCAGTTACGAGTCCTTTTTGATCATTTTGTGTACATTTTGTTTAGTTCTTTTTTCGTAACAGATTTAATGTTTAGTATAGAGCATAGAAAAAATTTGTAGTGTGAGATAGGCAAGAAGTAAGGCATGTAGCAACATAAGTATGGCAAAGGGTACTCCTTTAAAGGCAAGGAAGGGCAAAAATATTTTAAGTCAAGTGATAGCAATTGCTGTATGAGTCATACAAGGATGGGCAATGCCAGGCCATGCTGCTAGTATAGCATTATGAATCTTTGCCTTCCAGTCACTTATGACTGAAAGCAAAATTAAGCAACATCAAGTCTGGTCAGTATCTAGAGGAGTAACTACTATGGAATACCAAATGCTGTAAGCTCAGATGTGTGGGTGGGGTAATGTATAATGGCTCAGAATTGTTAATCGGAGAGCTGAGTTTCAATTCCCATAGCAATCATTATATTTACTCACGTGCAAATACTCTTGGGAAAGTGTTATATAGGAGTAAAGTGATGCTGCCAACACTGTAGTTTGAACACAGATCATCAGTGAGCAAAAACAGGTGATCCCATAATATACAATATAGCCTGAAAAGCAACCATGTGTCATATTCTACCAATGCAATATGGTTAATAGGATATACAATTAGCATAACAGTGGATGCATGGTGGGGCAATTGATAACAGCTCAGAATGCAAACTCAGAAATGCAAGTTCAAATTCCAGTAGGGTTTGTTAAATTCACTTGCACACAAATACCCTAGTGAAATGTATGAATCCCTCTCTTCTCCTCCTAGTTATGAGTAAACAGCAGAGCAGACTAGGTCCTATGGCTTCAGTTGAACTGCAGTCTAGAAGAAGGAAAACTCTGAATTCTGCCAGAGTGGGTTGGATGTGCTTGCTCAGGACACACTACAACTGCTGCAGCTGCAGTACATGTGGTCTCCACTATGGACCTAATGGACTACAGGACTTGTGATCATGATAAGTTAGAAATGTGGAAAATGGAATCAGTGTTCAAATTCTAACTTACCATATTACCATGTAACCCAATGTGGTATTGGGTTACATGGTACTGCATGATTGGGTCCTCAAAACCATTTCACCCCACTGCATGATTGGGTCCCAACTAAACCATTTCACCCCACCTAGTGGCATTGTTAGGGTTGTGCAGGTGGTGGTCTGTCCCAGGCCACACTTTTGATTTGCAATGAGTTTTCAAAAAAGAAAAAGACAATAGAATAATTTCAATAATTTTTGCAAAAAAAGCAATAAGGAAGAAAGTAGGGTTCAAATGAAACCAATTTGTTTTTGATATGGCTGGCTCAAAGCCAGCCAGACATCAATAAAAAAAATTGTCTCCAAAATGTGCTGTCACCTAGTGGGGATAAACTCCACTTACAAGATCTGAGCAAAAGGTGTGAAAAAAATTTGAACATTTTTAAAGGGTTTGATGTGGGTTTGGATTAAGTGAATTTAGTGAATCTACAGTTATTTTGCATGTCCATGAGAAGTCCAGACTTTGGCGTTAGTTCTTTGATTTAACATGTCTGTGAATTGTTAGTGAAAAAAGTTAATTAAGTGAACCAAACGTTTTTTTATCTTATCATAGGCCTAACTTTAATATGGATATAAAATCGTTACTTTTCATAAATTATAAAATAGATGGATAAATAATTTCAATGCTTTAAGGACATCACATGCATTCCAATTTTTCCCAGAAATAGCAAACAGAACTTTAAAAGAAATTTTCAAATTAATATATTTTTTTAAGTGCAGAAACTTTATTTTAAGTCCAAAAATGGACATTTTTTTCAATTTTTTGATTTACAAGTTTTCACAGTAGTAAAACAATGCAATGTTTTATTTTTTTTTTTGTTTAGATAGTTTGTTTTACTAAGCAAAATAGACTGAGAATTAATTTAAAAGTATGACAACATTTATTTCAGTTTTTAAAAGTGAAATTAATTTTATTGGACTTTTAATTCTTAGTCTACTACTTTGCTAATAATAACTTCAACTACGTAAAACAACACAATTTAAAAAACATTGGATTTTTTTTACATTGTTAAAAGAAAAATGAACTATGTTTCTGTTAACATAGCATTTAATTTATGACTCCTCACTTGTTAGAATTTAAATGAATATTAAAAAACTGATAAATTATGAATTAAAACTACAATTTGTTTTTTGTTTTTTCTTTTTAAATAAAACAGAGGGTCTATAATCAAAAACAAGTTATTTTTTTTAATATCATAAAAATTTTTTTAATGTTTTCCTGATTTAGAAAAAAGAAGTATCACCTTTGTTTTTTTTACATATCCCCAGTTTTATTTAAAAAAAAAAAAAACACAATTGTACTTCTATTTTAGAATTTATCAGTGAGGAGTTATAAATACCATTTTAACAGAAACATGAAAAAAAAAGCCTGGCAGCATACAGGCATTTAGTTTCTGAGAAAAGGATAAAATATTAAAAATTCATTGGTGTACAAATAATTTTGTCATTGACATATATAAATATATATAAACTTTAAGGGGTTAATGTACATTGTAATATTATATTCCTTTTGGGGAGGGGCAGCAAACCTGAGGGCTGCCTTGGGTGGCAAAAACACTAGCTACAGCATTGACCCCACCAGATTTTTCTGTTGAGTATGGTGGCTAGACATCTAGTTTGTTTGCTTAGTGGTATTACAACTCTTTGTGGGTCATTTAATGCCAAGATTTAATTATCTTGGGAGTATTAGTAATTTCTTTTACAAGAATGTGCTGATGGTATTTTTTTTTTTTTAATGATTAGTGGTACTATATTTTTTTTTTAATGTATTTTGATGGTAATATTTTTTTTTTTTACAAAAATATATTGCTGGGTTTTTTTGTTTTTTTTTCAAAAATATATTGCTCATAATTTATTTTATTTTTTTTGCAAAAATGTATTACTGGTAATTATTTTTACAGTGAAAATGTATTGCTGGTATTTTTGCTATAAAAAAATATTTTTAAACTTTCATAGTGTTCTGACCTCAGTTTGGAGGTTAACTATTTCCCCATAATTTGGACCTTAACAGGTTCTACTACACTGGGTCAGGGTGGACCTGAGAAAAACAGCAACTAAAAGGTAATTCTATGCTTCTCAAAACCTCCTGATCAGTATCCTTGCTGGTGAATGTAGTTTATAGTCATACAATGGATATGGTTCTATATGTTATAATACCTCTATGTAGCATCTCTTTGATAGATGTTCCTTAGCCCTGCCTCCTCTTTATGGAACATGCAGCAGATTGTATGAGTTGCAGGAACAATCAAAATGAGTAAAGATGATTGCTTTTATGACTACCCTGTTATTTACTTATAGCTCCAGGAAAAATAGGATTCATGCCTTTCCCAAGGATATAAGTGAATACAAACTACTCCAACCAGTTTGGATTCTGCTGATTCCATTCTCTCTGCTGCCAGTTGTTAGGTTGCGCACTCCACTAAATTTATTCAATGAATAGTGGAAAAAAGAAAAGAAAAAAAGAGAAATCAATGAAAAGCTAAACAAAAAAAAAATTAGATGGGCCATCACCTCCCCCCTCCCCCGCATTGAGAATATAGAAAAGATGGTTACATTAGTCAGTATAAAGACCTTGAAGCTTTTTATGACTATTACGAAAAGACCTTGAGGCCTGTTTGTTAAATTAGTAAAGCATGTGCATTTGTTATACTCATGTCCATATAAAGGATGCAGACAATCTGTTAATACTGACCTGTACTAATGACATTAGTGTTTGCAAACAATAGACTGTTTAGTCTGTTTGGCATATTAGCAGAATTTCTCTGGGAGTTTCTTTTCTGCAGTAAAAACAATGCAAAATAGTTACAGTTATGTTTTATATATAAAACACACACACACACACACATATATATATATATATATATATATATATATATATATATATATATATATATATATATACACATACACAAGGAGCTAAAAAGTTCTTGTTTGACCCACTTACCAAAAATTTGACTGAATGACCAAACATGGTCAGGTCAAGGACTTTCAAAATTAATATATATATATATATATATATATATATATATATATATATATATATATATATATATATATATATTCAAGCATGTTTTGGTAAATAATTTAGATGTATTATATCTATTTATTTTAGTTTTAATCCTTTGAAGTCTACAAATTAATTTCTTGGTTGCTGTAGAAAATTCATTAAGAAAAATTCCAAAACTTTCTTCCAAATAATTTTTTTTTTTTTTCCCCAAGTACTTTCAATCTCATCTGAGACCATTTCCAGGGATTGCATATCTATGAATGTGTTATGCATTAACAGCATAAATTCAAAATATATATATTTTTTTTCATGATGCTATCAGAATGGATCGAGGTTGATCCCAGCATGCAGCACCTTTGGAAAGTGCCTGAAAACCACACCACACCACAAGTTGACCCAAACTTTATAAGTGAAATTTGGTAGACAGAAACCTTGGGGACCATATATGATTGTGCTAGCATGAAGTCACAAGTCATCGTGAACGAGGGTTTGAGCATGCTAGCATTGTTCAGACTGTTGATCAGGCAAGATAATGCTCCCTCTCTCTGTAACTAAATTCTGCTCAGCACTGTTGCAGTATAAACTACAGATGGACTCTGTGAGTGTTGAACAAACACAAATGTACCTGGGTTGGTGTCTGCAATGGGGACTAACTAGCTACCTTAATAGACAGGTATTCTCGAATACGTGTGGCTGCCATTATATATATATATATATATATATATATATATATGTGTGTCTGTGTAAATATATTGATATAATAGGAAAGAACCATTAGATTGATGATCCAAAGTTCTTTACTATTTATGTTTTTATTTTTAAAAAACAGTGCTCGATGCGCAAGTAGAGCCTAGATTATAATTATTTTTTTTTAAAAATATATGATTACATTGTGACACAGAAATTACTATGTTCTGAAACTGGTCAGCAGTATTTAAGCTTAATTCCAATATTAAATTTTAAGCACTGGGTGGCAGTTTCATACTCAAGCATTGTTTTGGAATAACTATGTTATGGAATGTTTTACTCATTTATAGTTTTGAATGGAGGTGTGGTCTGGGGTTTGTTTTTTCTTTATCAAGGGGTCACTGCTTTGATGGCAGTAGGGGTGTTTGTGGATGAAACAAGGATGAAACCGAGGATATATATTTTTTTTAAAAAAAAATATGATTACATTGTGACACAGAAATTACTATGTTTCAAAACTGGTCAGCAGTATTTAAGTTTAATTCCAATATTAAACCTTAACCACTGGGTAGCAGACATCTTCAAGGAGGTTTGTTTTTATGCATTGTTAATTTCACTTCATGTTGTTTCAGAACATAGTAATTTCTGTATCTGGAATCATATTTAAAAAAAAAAAAATAATTATAATATTGTTAAATATGACAAAGAAAAT
>CAHIKZ030004155.1:2132500-2137500 GCA_903632075.3 Acanthosepion pharaonis | reverse complement strand
AGAAATATTTTAAAGATTTAATTGAGAAAAAAATGTAACATTGGATGATCCAAGCTTAGCTTCAATGACCAGTGATAGAATTTTCTATCAATGTTGTGAATTGGGATACAGTTGCCCTCGATCGCGTGGGCTGGAGAGTTGTTGTTCTTGCAGGAGCAAAGTGCTATGAAGAGTATAGTGTACAGCATACCTTAGAGGCTAGACAAAGACACAAATACCCCATGGTGGATGACCCCACAATATTCTAGTACTGTGTTCATTGTCAAAAAACGTGATGATCGCATATTGGTTATTTTAGCCATGAGCAGCACTGTGTTTTAAGATAACATCTGCTGATTGTCACCATTGACAAAAAAAAGGATATATATATATATATATATATATATATATATACAAATAAATAATAACAAGTAAAATAAATTGACCTAAATTCATCCAAATAAATAAACCAATCCCAATAAACTTACCGTTAGAAAAAGCAAATAAAGATAATCAATCCAAATAAATACAAATTAAAAAAAAATCCCGCCAAAATAATAGTTAGAATAAACTACAACAATCAACCCCAAAATCAAACAAATAGCTTTAATTGAGTTCTCAAACCAAAACAAAACTATTAAATAAGTGATATAAACAAAATTTTACTACGTTAATAAAAACACCGATTAAAAAAAAAAAAATAAAATAAATAAATAAATAAAGATATAAGATAAGTAATAAAAATAAAAATAAATAAAAACAAGCAAAATAATTTAACCCAAATAAATAAATAAACAATTAAATGACTTCCGGTAAAATAACCCCAAAATAGACTACCCACAATGCACCACTGACCCGTATATATATAAATAGCCGAGAAAAATAACAGCACTCATGGCCTGATGACTGCATATAGCATGAAACAGACTGTTGCCTCTAAGTGTTGACTTCTATGTTCACTTTTACATATATATATATATATATATATATATATATATATATATATACTTACCTCATTATGTACCCTAGTTTGATCTTTGATAAGTACTGTGAACTTTAATTACATCAGATACAATAATAATTATTGTTATGTACAACTAGTGAGCACTTTTTTGGCAGAAGTTATATTATGTATATTATTAGATCATCTTATTGTTTTATATATATATAATGATAAATTAAGAAAATACCTTAAAAATCCATATTGGTTATAATTTATTTCATGAATATTGTTATATTCATCTTTTTAGAACGAATATTTTTAAGAAATGGAATCAGTCCATCCAGACAGTCAGATATAATGTGATAAAAAGGAGAAAGGGGAAAAGAGAGAGAAAAAGAAAAAAGAAGAAGAATAGAAAATATATATAAAAAAGAATATAATAAGAAAAAAAATTTAATAGAAGAAAAAAGAAAGAGAAGGAAAAAATAAATGATGAGGCAATAGCAATAATAAATAGCTTGACCTAGAAAAATTTCCTTAAAAAGGCTTGCATAAAGAAGAGATAAGAAGTTTATATATATATATATATATATATATATATATATATATATATATATACACCCTAGTCAAAATCTTAAGGTCAGATAAAAAAGGGTTAAAAAAAAATATAAAATACAGTTACTTTAATCAAAATATATCTGCGAAACATTTACATTTAATTAGAAAATATAGTTTAACAACAAACAAATGAAAATTTTAAGCTTTTAATTGATTAATTTAAACAAACATTGAAAAAAGGATTTTATTTTTATTTTTTTTTTAACCCTTTTGTATCTGGTCTTAAGATTTTGACCAAAAAATGTATATATATATATATATATATATACACACACACACGAGATGATATCAGAAAGTTCTTATAATGTGCATGCACATTTATTATGTACAGTAAATGTTTTTTCATCATTAAGATACAGACTTATTGATGTACCTACTATACATCTACTACTACTTCCAGAAATAATCCAACGATTTAATAAAATTATATCCGACTTAGTGTTTTTCTCTTAGTCTACTTCAAATTACTTATCATGACATCCATGATAATGTCATACCAGCATTCCTTACATTTTTCCAAAAAGCCTGCAAAGTCTCCTTTCCCAGTCTCTGTCTTATCACATTCTCCTTAATCTTGACCACTGTTTGAAATCTCCTTTTCAATGGCTGTTTTAGTTTTAGGAGATGTTAGAACTCAGAGGGAACTAAATCTGGATTTTGACTGATTGATTTATCCTTACAGCTTATCAAGTTCACTAAATCTGGCATGTAAGGTGCAAGTGTAGAATTTGCTGACAAACCTGCAAGTTGAAATATTCAGATTGAATGAATAGCTTTTTGGCAGTTGATGCAATCCTCAGATTTTCTAATTCCTGGACTGTTTCCTTTGATTATAGTCCAAACATGTACAACACTTTTGGTTGTTCTGCTCGTTGGAGACCTTCCAGAATGAGGATAACATTCAATAGATTCCCAGCCAATTTTGAAACATCAATACAAAAATGGAAATGTTGTCTTGAATTGTTTCCACAGATGAATGTCCAACTTTCAAGCACCTCTTCTCAGTTTTGAATGCTGTCTGCAAATTTCCTCTTTCAGGATTGCCATTACGTGTATTGTCATATTCTCCTTACTTTTATTAACAGCATTTCAATTTATTTTTGAGAAGTTAATTATTTGAACTGTTAGATAACCTCAACATATTTTGGAAGCATATTTGAATTATCCATACTGGCAGCAAATCACCTGCATATGGATAGAAAATGAATTCAGCAAATATACTAAAATGGAAAGGAGTATAATAAAAGGATCTGTCTTCTCATTAGACTCGTACATTTTTTTAATCCATTCACCCCAAGCAGTTGCCTGCATAGGTTTAGTAATGCCTGTGGTCAACTTCTCTACTCCTGTTCAAAAGACCTGAGAAATGTGTAAACTGGTTGATATTTATAGCCATAAATATTCAATAAATATGTTGCTATACATTAGTGTGTTTATAAAATCCACCTTGAAAATATTCACAATCTCAAGGTCTAATTGTCTTCACTGTTTTTGATTCATTCTGTCTGTCATGTTTAATATGTCCACTTTGATTGATATGTTAAGTAATGAAGAAGAAATATTGAGTCTACCAAACATGAATTAAACAAAGTTCAGAATTTTGACATTAGCACCATCCATCAAATTGAGAGCGTTGGATAAAATCTTTGATAAATTTTTAAATGCCTGTTATGGTCACATGGTATCTATAATGGCTAAACCAAAATGACTGAGCCATTTTTAGGTATGCTACTTTGACTTAAAGGACCTCCTCAAACACTTAATGAGACTAAATAAAAACAGTATTTTTATTCAAATCTTTATCTAGAGACTAAAAAAAGAATAATGAGGTGGAGGAATTTTGAAACCTTAGTTAATATCCAATCGGAGAATCAGGTGGAGGAATTTTGAAACCTTAGTTAATATCTCATAGGAGAACCAGTTGGAGAAATTTTGAAACCTTAGTTAATATCTCATAGGAGGACCAGTTGGAGGAATTTTGAAACCTTAGTTAATATCTCATAGGAGAACCAGATGGAGGAATTTTGAAATCTTAATGTCTCTTCTTTCCTACTCTAGAGCATTACCAAATATATTAGGTAGACAGAGAACACTGGAGATGCTTTTAAATGATAATCTTTGTTACATTAGTCATGTTCATCAGAACAAACAGCCCTGTTGTGTCTTGAGCAGGCAATTTATTAGGTATTCAAGTGCAGTTAAAAAAAAAAAAAGAATGCTACCATAGAAAAGTATGTGTTTTTGTAACTATATGTTCAGCAGAAGGAAAACACATTGTGTATAAAAATATTTCTTGTATTTTTTATGTCATCCAGAAGAGTGAAGCTTGTTGTTTTTCAAAACATAAAATGGATACTGAGGTTAACAATGAAAAATATGGATGACAAACTTGTTCTGTGGCAAGCATCTTTTCTTAGCTCTGAAATGGTTTACTCAAAATAATAGTTTTTCTGTTCATTTTTTTATCATGCCAATTTTGTTTTCCCATCCACCAGAAGTTCTGGATAATTTTCACCTCTGGCCAAAAAACATTTTCTGATGGATCCTAAATATCCTGTTTTCTTTCATCCCTGTCAGATCCATCCTTCCCAAAATTTAAACTTGACCTTTCTACTCTTCTCTTTTTTTTTTAAATGCCATGCCCCATCTGGACCCTAAGGATTCATGGTTCTCCACACATTCCTTTTCTGTGTTATTTGTGAATCGTCATAACCTCTGGATAGTGTTGATTCATGTTGCCATCTCCTTTTTTAATTCAAAGCAATACTTCTCAGACATTGGCAATTAGCAAGACAAGAGCACTGTCTACTCTGCTATTTAACCTATAGTTGGGGAGGTGTAAAAGAAATGGATGTATGCCTTTTCCAAATGTACTTATGCAAAAATGCAGACAACCAACTTGGCTATATACCAACCCAATGTATCATTCTGTTGATGTTTACCTATCTATGGAACTGGAGAGCTGCTGTCTGCTTCAGTTTTTTGTCATTAGTGTTTGCACCTGATGGTGACTAACAATTGGTCTAGTTTGTACCCACTGACCTATCTGACTAAGTTGGATGTGCCAAGAAATAAACTCCTGCCAGCAGAGTGCAAAAGGTTGGACAGCATTGTACTACTTGTATTTCACTTCTTACTAGATATAAAAAGATCGTTTTCTGCAAGATTATCACTGGAAATGAAAAATGGGTTCCTTGCAATAATCTCTTTGCGGATCTAGGACAGTATTTAAGATTGATTTGTACTTTTTTTTTGTTTTTTATGGCTAATCAACCTTTTTCAGGTTATTTAAAGCCAGAAAATATTTTTATATTGTAATAATTTTCTGGAGATAATAATAATTTTACTGATACAGGTCCTACTAATTAACCCATAACATATTGCTGGGGAGAAGAGGTGGATTCATAGATTTCACAAAGGGGAGAAGAGGTGGATTCATAGATTTCACAAAGGGGAGAAG
>CAHIKZ030004155.1:2110000-2130000 GCA_903632075.3 Acanthosepion pharaonis | reverse complement strand
TTAAACACTGAAATTAATAATAACCAACCTAAATTGAGAATCTCTATCTATAAAAGGTAGGATGTGTGTGTTTGTGTGTGTAACGAATGCATGGCCACAATTTTCAACGGATTTGCACCAAAATTTACATGCACATGCTCCAAGATAGCAGGAAGTTCAAGACTGACTTTGTATTTACCAACTCCCATCGATAGTGGAAATAATCGATTTTTTCATGCTTCTATGGCAGTTTTCATGTAGTTTGTGGCCATTTTCTACTGGCCAGAGTGAGAGCCTATAACTGGCTGCCACGAATAGGTAGGAAGATTCTACTGGCCAGCTTGAGAGCTAACAGCTGACTGACACAAATGTTAACTAGCATGCTAGCATGCAAAAAAAATCGATAGCTGCATTCGTCACAAGTGGGAAAAATTTAAATCTGCATGGCACTTTACTCCAATTGGCTCATTCGCTTGCTTAAACTCAATGTTGATTCTGATTCCACAGAACTGGGTTGAGATGTGAAAAAGTATTTGTTGTTAACATTCTTTTTTTCATTCAGTTTTTTTCCAGTTACAAGTCCTTTTTTAAAGCTGATCGTTTTGTGTTCATTTTGTTTAGTTCTATTTTCGTAACAGATTTAATGTTTAGTATAGAACTTAGAAAAAATTCGCAGTGTGAGATAGGCAAGAAGTAAGGCATGTAGCAACATCAGCACGGCAAAGAGCACTCCTTTAAAGGCAAGGAAGGGCAAAAATATTTTAAGTCAAGTGACAGCGATTGCTGTATGAGTCATACGATTTTTGAATCAAGCACGGGCAACTCTGGGTCATGCTGCTAGTCTGCCTATATTTCTGAGATGAGGTATTGTAATTATCTCCATTATTTACATTGTTCATACTGCTGTCATCATCTTTATTGTAATGTTCATGACATTCCAGCCATTGTACACTCCAGCCTTCTTCAGGTGATTGGTATTTTGAACTGAACCCTTTATTTTGTCCACCAGCAGTGAGTGGGAATCAAAACTTGGAGAGTTGAGTTAAAGGAAGATAACTGAGACATCTGGAAGGGGCATGGTATGTGGAACTAGAACAATCTACCCCGGTGGACAAAATAAAGTGTTCAGTTCAAAATTTCAATCACCTGAGGGAAGCCAGAGCATCCAATGGCCAAACCGTCATGAATATGGCAATAAAGATGAGGACAACAATTCAAACAATGTAAATAACTAAATTGAGAAGACCTATTAAAGAAAAAGTTGTGCCTCTGACAGGAATTGAACCTGCATTCCTTTTTTCCATCAGGGAAAATAATGTTTCAAGTAATAAGAAATAATGTTGGATAAAAAATCCCTTCAAAAACATATATATTTTATATTTGTACCATGTCATCACTTTGTGGGTGTGCTATTCTCTTACTCAATAATAATAATAATATAGTGACTAGAGTCATAAATAGACTTCATGTGTGTACAATGAAATAGACTTTGGAGTTCTTCTTTTCTTTATTTCAAGCAAACTTGAATGCCATTAAATAGTTTCTTCCATTTTTCTCTGTCTTCTATGATTGATCTCAGCCTGACTTCTCACTGGGGGGCCATGCTCATTGTTGATCCACTCAATGAGTGATGTGTTACAGAGAACTGGATTTATGAGTCAAGCTGTTTTTCAATTACTTTTACACTTATATTGTAAGTGTTGTGTCGGAAACCTACCACCCCTCTTGAAGATGAATTTGTCTGCGAACAAAGACTTTAAATAGTGGCATGTCAGAGGACAGATAGACAGAGAAGTTCTTAGCTGAGCTAGTTATTGACTACTCAGGCGATTTCTGTACCTTTTTACCAACCTATTAAAACCCTTTTTATTTTTATGTGTTATTTGGTGTTTGTCTCTACTAATCCCAAATTAACATCATAACAGTAAGTATGATTAAGTACAAGCAGTTGCAACTCCTACTAGCAACCATAGTATTTAGTTAACTAGAATTAGACAATCCATGCTATCGTATTCGGTTGTTCGGTAAATAATGTCTGATTTTAGAATCAACATATATTCCTGAATTAATACATTTAAACAGTATTCAGATCGGTCAAAATAAGAACCCCAAATATTTATACATTTCTGCCAATAAGTTACAAGGTTATTTATGCATTTATAATAAAACTCTAAAGAAAACTTTGAATACAGTTTCTGCATCTTCTTTGCAATGGAATGTCTTTTGGCTTATCAATTGTCAAGTGGCTTGAAAAAATGGTAGTCAGTGGGCGAGAGATCAGAGGAATATTGTGAATGTGGCAAAGTCTTGTATCCCAAGTTGGTGAGATTCTGAAGTCTCATACTGGCAACATATGGCTGAGCAGTGACATGAAACTGAATTTAACCTTGTCCATGTAGTGAAAGAGATAATCAGTTACCCCGAAAAAAAGTTTGTGTTTTGTGTGCAATCTGCTAAAGAAAAATTACCAAAAAGTAGTTAGCAAAAATCTACGTCAATGACTAGAAGCTATGCTAATGTTCTTCCCTCCCCTGAATGGTGTGACCAATCAGAAAATTCTCTCAGTGAACAGAAGTCGTTGTTTTTTGCTTATAAAAGGAGATGATTTTTTTGAGCTTGGTGGAACGAACATGCATTGTTGTTGGTGAGAAGTGAAGGTTGGATGTGTGACCCCATTTTGTCATTTCTATATTGTGTGTTGGACTGTTACGTTGGACTATCGTGTGAACTGTGATTTGGCTACAAGTGTTGCAGCCGAGAAACAGAAGAAATCTATTGCAGTTGCTACTATCAGTTGACAGTCTTTTCTTTACGACAACAGTCCATTAATCTATGCCAATTACATTTTGCTTGACTGAATGTGCACTTTATCCAGTTGTTGGCAGTAAATTTCAGCAGTGATGCTCTGGTTAGATTCCAGAAAGCTGTAAGGGATAATACCAATGGCAGACCACTAGATAGTAGCTATAATCTTTTGTTAGTGCAATTTCGGTTTAGGAAATAGTTTGGGTGCCTCATCATGATCAAGCTATTGAGCCAATCAGTTATAATTGTCAAAAAGGATAAATTTCTGATCACAATCTTTAGATTCAAAAATAGATCCCTCAAATTTTGCAGTTGAACTTTTTGAATTTCACTGACATCATGTCGATGTATTTATCAAGTTTCTTCATCTTGTGAATTTCCTTGAGATCATCTGATATTGTTGAAATGTGGACATTTCTTTGATACTTAGATATGGGTTTTGTTCAACTAATGTTTTCAGATGGACATCATCTGCCACCTTGACCTCCAAAATTCATATCCCCACTGCAGAATCTAATGCTATACTGTCCGATCACAAGTAGATCCTTCATCCTATGCTCTTCAATGTTGGCAGCAGTTTGAGAAGCATTAAGACTAAACCTGGATTCATGCAAAAAATGTAAATGCATCTCTTTTTATTTCATGCTCAAAATCAGGGCTATGTTGTAAAGAGATTGATATAAAATTAATAAAGAGGTCATTTTAATCATTAGGAATAAATAATATATTTTTGTGCAACTATTATAATAGAATGCAATTGAAAGGTTTATTTTAAAACCAGATATTATTTTCTGAATAACCTGAAAGCTCAATCTGATGTTATCATTCCCTGTCAGTCACTGCATATTGAGCCAATCCATTGGCCTATTCATGCCTGCATATGTATGCAATTGGAGAGCTGCTGCTGACTGCATTTTTTTTTTTTTGTCATTAGGGTTGACTCTTCTTGGTGACTATAATGACCAAAGTGTAAAAACTAATTTGAATGCACCCATGCTTAATAGTAATCCCTCACCTCACTAATCCAAATAAATCTAGGTAGTAATATTACATCTTACCCAATATCTCAGATATATATTTCAAGAGTGGTACCTTAAGTACCTAATAGAAGTGGGAATGTTTATTATTTTTTAGGAAATTTTACAACTGTACCAAGTTTATTAAGACTACCCAATTTATTAATTTCACACTTTGAATGTTTCTATCAACCCACGTTTTAATAAGACCCTCTTGTTTATTGCATATTGAGAAAAATTCTGACCTTCCCAATTATTAAGACACTGTCTGGTATTAGGAACCTAAGCATGCACCATAGGATTATAGGGATATTGTCTTGATAGAAGCCTGAGTATATCTCACTTTTGAGGACCTGTTAATGAATATCTCATGAGAAAAAGAAGGTAGACTATCACCAAGCAGACTCTGAACTTTCACCTTTGCAAGATAAGTGAACATTCAGGGTCTGCTCGGTGAACATCTGTTGGAACTCATCCCAGACCTCAAATGGAACTTGTATATACAATATATTGCTGAAAATGGTCAGTTCATTGTCCTACTCCAGTAATTATCTGACTCTCCTTGCTATACTCTATCATTACAAGAGCCCAATCAGGGCAAAAACGGAGTATTGCTGCCATATTTGGGCTAGGGCTGCCCAGTCCTCATTTGCTTGTCTTGATAGAGTTCAAAAGCATCTACACAGTCTTGTGTGCATTGAATTATTTTCCAACATACAACCTCTTTCCCACAGATGAAACATTGCAAGCCTCTTGCTACTCCATCACTATTTCCATGGCAAATATTCTGATGAGCTACATTCATTAATTCCACCAGTTCTAACCTTTGCAGCTGGGACCCACCATGCTATATACAGAAGGATGAATCATCTTTACTCCCTTTATAGTCCATTAGTAAGAAGTAAGTTCCATTTGGACCGCTTCTTCCCAAGAACTGCATCTTCTTAGAACAGACACCCGGGAGGATGTTCTCCCAATCACTACAATCCTGACCTCTTCAAGTCTAGGCTTAACCATTATTTTCCCTACTTAACATCATGAACTTAACTTCTTGCCTTTTCTTATGCTCATACAACACCATACAGTAATCATCTGCCTTGAGTGGCTCTTGGGCCTTGTATTGGCTGAATATTAGTATATAAAAAAGTTCAAGAAATTATTATCTATGATTATAAGTTTCTGTTTGAATTTCTGTGATGAGGAATTATTGTTATTTACGCTATTTACATTTGGACTGTTGTCATGATATTTGTTGATGTTATGATCATTGTGCCATCTGACCATCATCATGTTTTTTTTCAATGTGGGTAACCTGCAGGGAATCCTGAATTGAACCCTTTATTTAATTTATGGTGGTAGACTATTCTAGATGATATCCCTAGACATGGTCAGAGGAACAAGAACAATTTACCCCCATAGATTAAATAAAGGGTTCAGTTAAGAATTTTCTGTAGGTTACCCAGATTGATATGCACCTGATAAGGACACAATGACTGAAACGTGATAACAGCAATTTGTTGCTGTTATCACAGTATTTCGTCCATTGATGACAATAGTCCTAATGTAAATAATGTAAATAATGATTACAAGTGTGTTTGTAAAGTAAATTATCCTGATAATTTCCTGTTTTCTATTACTTTATTAGATTTTAACTTGAGGGTGTTTTGTTTAATGTTTGTTGTCTTTGAAAGGCTAGTTAACAAAATTATCATTCTGATCTTTTAGCAATCTGAAAGATAGGCTGCCTCTTGTGGTTAACAAGTTCATCTCACTGACCAATTTGTTAGTTTCTTTGACTTTTTTGCAGATGCAAATATTAGTCTTAATGTAAATAATGGTAACTCATTCATGAATACCAAATTCACTAATCTATTGATCTGTGAGCCAAGCTTCTTAAATTAGACTATAAGATGCACCCTCAATATGAAAAGTGAAAATGACAAACCAAATTCAAATTCCAGCCAAGTCTTTGGCATTCACTTTCACACATATATAATTGAGAATGCCATGGATCCATCTCTTCTCACCTAAAGCTATATGTTAAATAGTAGGATAGACTGAGTTCTCTAGCCTTGGCTGGCAGCCAGTCTAAAGGAAAAATAACTTTTAAATTCAAAACCATGAAGGAAACCACATTCACTTTCTCACAAATATCCTTAGGAAAGAAATGAATCCATCTCTTCTTAACTAATCCAGTTCACCCTGATTGTCACTGATTGAAAGTGTTCCCAAATATCTAGTTGTGTTTCCCAAGTCACCTTGGTGGCCTCATCCTTCAAGCTTAAAAAAACCTTCTTCTCCACTACTTCTCACTCATGAAGAGTGATGTATAGTGCATCAGCCCCAAGGGGACATGTCCAACTAGTTAAGATCATTCATCTTGAAAGCAATTCTCTGGTACTGAATACTGTCACATCACATTACAAGTACTATAAACTTTTAGAGTTATTGGTGGTATCAGATGTACTGAAGCTAAGCACCAGTGGACAAGATAGACTGATGGAGCCCATAATTCATCAGGCTGGTTCTGAATTAAGTGTTATCTTCTTTCTAAAACATCTTGCTATCTCAAGACAATAGATCCCAGTCAGCTATTTAACCTATAGATGGGGAGAGAATAAATGGATTTATAGTTTTATAGTTTTCCTAAGGATATTTGTCCAATGACCTTGGCTGGAATTTGAACCCATCTCGCTGATTTTTTTTTTTTTTTTTTTTTTTTTTTAATTTACTGTGGCCCATCTTAATTCACGTTAACATCTCCAATCAATTAAGCACAGAAGCCATTGAAGCCATGGCAAGTATTATTTCAGGGCATTTTAAAACCCTTCAATTCCAAACAGAAAAGTTGTTTGGGATATGTACAAACATTTGGTAGAAAGTAGGATGTATTAGAACAAATAACTTGAAATAAAATACAGATGCACAAAAGCCTACTCACTTTTATACTTATGAGTATTTAACATTTTTTCTTATAATTTAAAACATAATTCCTTGGAATTCTGCAAATATCTTTTTAAAAAAATAAAAAAGCAGATCTACCAAATAAATGACTACTCCTCCATTTAAAGCTGGCTTACATGGATTACACACACACACATACATACATATATATATGCTTGGATTTAAAAGTGTATTTACTATGGATGGAGTCAGAAATATTTACTTAAATACGAACTGCTTATCTTATACAATGTGGGTAACTTGAAAAAAAATAAAAATAAAAACATTCTTTTGAATCAGTTCATCCCAAGCAAGGCAGTAATGCCACTAAAATGCAAGGGGCTACTGGGACTGAAAGAGAATGAACAGACTTTAAAAGGAACTAGAAACCTAATCCTAAACAGGAAACAAGGAATAAATCTCTACTCCTGTTCAAAATACTACGGAGGAATGTGAACCAGAAAATAGTCAAACATATTTATTTCTATTAACCTATTTTACCAAATAAGCTATGACACTACATCCTTTAGAAAGAATAAAGAGTGGCATATGGCCATATAACATTGAAACACTGGTTCTTATACAATCACTGGAGTTAAGCAACATCAAGCCTTGTCAGTACCTAGATTGGTGACTGTTTAGGAATACCAGGTGCTCTAAGCTTGAATGTGCAATTGGACTATAATGGATAATGTCACAGAACTGGAAATCAGAGAGGCAAGTTCCAATTCCAGTCAGGTTCATTATATTGACTTATTCACTTTGGGAAAGGTATGAATCTACTGCTTTTTCCCCAGCTATGCGTTAATTAGTATGAATTGTATCACTATCATTAAAATCCTTATCATCTCAAAAAAAAAATTTACAATCTGAAAATAATTTCTGGTTTTAAAATAAAATAAAAATAAATAAAAGAGATCTTTTTTACATCCTGATTACTCATAATAATAATGGCAATTGGAATTAACAAGGTATTTTTCATCCAAGCACTCCCTCTGCCAGAGACAGGGAGACTTTAATAACTTTGGGTAATCAGAAATTTACCATTCTATAGGGCTGGGAATTGGTTGTTAATGTTTCAGTTGGGAGTAATGACTCATTCTGATAGGCTTGTCTTTTAAGTTACTCTCTTTCCTATTCATAAAAGAGTGAGTCAGGAGGCTTGCCCATCTAAAAATATTCAATCATGTAGATGGTGATAATTCTAAAATCAGTTAAGGTTTGCAAAGGAAACAAGCTTGGTCTATTGATATTTACCTTAGTCTGGTATAAGGGCATTAAAGAGGAGCATCCAGTATGTACTGAACTCATTACAATAGAAAGATTTATTTGTTAACCTTTTCTTCATTGAGTGACATCCAAAAAGTCTGGTCTGTTTTGTTAATGCCAATACGTATCACTCTTAGAAGAATTTTCAAATGTAATCCATTCTTTAAGTTCCACCAGCTAAGACATGCAATGCTACACCCACAAAGATGAATCACCCTCATTTCCCCTACATTCTAAGTGTAAGAAGAAAGCTCTACTCAGAAATTTTTTTAATCAAGAACTACCACTTTATGGAACAGAGTACTGCTTCCCTGAACATTACAATCCTAATCTTTTTAAGTCAAGAGTTAATTGTTAACTATCCTCCTTATCTTCATGGTCTATCCCTCTTTCATTTGTATCATACTTCATTTATCAAAACCATTTTATCAGTAACTCTCTATCTTGAGTGTCTCTTGACTCTTAGCATTGGGAGCATTTCATTAAAAATAAATCAACCTTGTTTATAAATCAAAGATTCCAACTATGGTCCTCAAAATCTGCAAATTTTCTTAAAAATCAGTTTATTTCTCCAATGCTTCAAACATTTAATTTGAAATTCTTCACTTGAATTGCTTTTTTCAAACACATATGCATGCACACATACTTCTGTCAGGTAAATGAATAACTGTTATATTCCAGGCTAATAGGAATATATACTTGAAAAACAAGGTGGAGGTTTATTGTAAAAACCAGTACAATAAGAATAATAGTAACAGTTATGCACAAGGTCGTCGCAAGTCAATCCAGCAGTGAGTGCTACTATTGGAAGGTCAGTAGTTCTTGCATAAGTCTGAGTCATATGCAACAGATCCCACTAGTCAATATTTACTAGCCCTCTCCCGAAGGTAGATGTGGCACAAGGCCAAGTTTAATGTGGGATATCCAAACCTGTAGGCTCAGCCAAAAAATCCCTGTAGACCCCACATAAACGGGATCAAGTCAGTCTACCTCCCTGAATGAGACTCTGTCCTTCAGCATAGTGTCATCTGAAGGCAGGGAATTCGACAGCATAGCTGAAAAGATTTCAGCTAGTCTCTTACAGCTACTTATAGGTAGTTACTTCTTATAGTGCAGTCACTCATGGGGGTGACAGGTTATTCCATTGCATCAATAACAAAGTAGAAAAAAACATGTGTAACATGTTATGTTCTCTAGAAGTACTTCATCAGACTAAATTAATGATTTTGTTGATGGAATTATTTATGTGTAAAAAGGGGAGATGATATATATATATATATATATATATATATATATATATATATAGTAGTGATAGAGCAGTAAGAGACTTGCCACATCCTGCCTGTGATAGAGAGGTTGGAGGGTAGAAAATAATTCTTCTCCAAAATATAATATATACAGGGTGAGGCATTAATTTTAGCTTCAAAAAATTTATTGACATCAGTGTATTTGTATTGAATTAGCATATGGCAAAATCAAATGTGGAAAACGACATCCCTCATGTAGTGTCCATTTTCATTGATGCATATCTGAAGGATTTCTTAGAAGTTGGCCTCCACTCTTTCCAGAATTGCTCTGTCGATTTATGTGACTTCCACATGAATAGCTTCCTTCAAATAGTTCAATGTATTGGGCTTATGTTCCTACACATGTGCCTTAAAGTTTCCCCTCAAGAAATAATCACACATGGACAAATCAGGAGATCGAGGGGGCCAATGAGTGTCAGCAAATCTGGAAATGTGGTGGTCACCGAAGAGAGAGTGAAGAATGTCCATTGTCTGATTCGTTCCACATGTACAAATTGTATGAACCCAACATAAGATTGTGTTACAAGTGGGAACAGTCTATGAATATTGAATCAGTGACAAAAATCACACTGAACTGCTGTGACAGACTTTGTTATTCTTCATCAAATTGTCATATGCAAACATGTAGTGCTCTATCATCTACAACACCATAGCTTCAACTAAGAAGAAAATAAATAGAGACACCACAGACCAAATGGCATTTGCTAAGGCACCACAGACCAAATGGTATTTGTCAGATATATGTCCTTTCTCTCTGACTCACTCTGTGTGTGTGTGTGTGTGTGTATATATATATATATATATATATATATATATATATATATATATGAACTGACAAAATAGGAAAACTTATTTTTGGAAACTTATTTATTTCTTTTGTATATACAGTAAATTAACCATTTTTATTTAATTTTTTCCTATTTTTATTATTCTTCAAAAATATGCCAACACCCAAAAAAAATCATTCTTTCATGAATGGAGCTATGGAAAATACAAGATTGTATATATTTATTGTAAAAGTAGCATCAATTGAGGTGCTTTCAATGCATTTATGTCTTAATAAGTTCTTTTCTTTTTTAAGTATACCGTTTTTAAGATTGTTATAATTTCAACCACAATTTCAATGTATAACTGATGTATGGGGTAAATTATTTTATTGATCTTTCCTTTTTCATATTTTTCTCTTTTTTTTTTTTTTTAGATCTAATTTTGAAAATAACTTATTCTGAAGATATTTCTGGTCTAAATTAGAAGTATGTTTTCAATCATTGCCATCGATAAAACTCCAACAAAGATTCAGTTTCAAATTTCTAACAGACACTTTCAAGTAGACATCCAATATTTCTCGGTAATCCTCTATTTTTGTTATACCATTAATTTTTACCAAGATTCCTGTTCATTTTGCAGAGGAATACCTCCCACAAATGATGATATTCCCTCTTCTATGATTTTTGATCTTTGTTTTCAATGCCTCAGCTTGACATCTCCAAAGAAATTTCTAGTCATTAGGACCCAAAATTTTGTCTTATCTGGCCCTAGTGTATTCTCCCAGAATTATATCATTAACTCTTACTAAGTTTCTTATTCCCTTTGTAGGACAACAATCCGCAAAGTTGACACACCCTTTTCCATGTTTTATTCTCAAAATGATTATCTTCAGAGTGAAAGCCTCACTTTGATATCCCGAAAACAAATTTCTTATCATAATGCCCCAAAAGTTCTACTTTTGTTGTTGATCTGGTTTGCATGAAGGTTAAAAGTTAGAAATCAGTCTGGTTTGCACAAGAATATTAAGAACATTAGCTAAAGATGTATGAAATCTTTCACTAGACCTCAGAAAGAGAAGTAGGATGAAAAAGTACATAGAAATTGATTTCTCAATAGTCATTTTAATAATGAATGGATAGCTACATCAGATGTACCAGACAGATGGGTTAGATGTTGGATCCTTAATTGATTTGTTGTTTTTTTTTTTGTTTTGTTTTTTTTTACAATTTACCAACCATTTGCAGGTTATTTAAAGCCAGAAAATAGTTTTAGATTATAAGAATCTTTTTCCAGTAATAACGATTTTCTATGTCCTAATTAACCCTATAGCTGTGGAAAGAAGAGGGGAATCCATACGTTTCTCAAGGGTATTTGCACGTAAGTGAATATAATGAACTTTACTAGTATTGGAACTCGGCTCTCTGATTCCTAATTCCAAGCCATTATCCAGCTCATCACATTCCCATCCAAGCTTACAGGACCTGCTATTCCCAAGCAGTAATGACCAGGTTGCTTAACTTCAGTGATTGTACAAGAATTGGTATTTCATTGTGATATAGTTGTAAGTCAGGTTAAAACACAACGAAGGGAAAGGGGAGTAAAATTTCAAGCTAGTATTGTAGGCAGTTCCTTCAAAGTTAATGATGGGTATGATGATAAACTACATCTGGCAGCAAGGCCTCTGATTGGGAGGTTTTCAGGAGCATGGAACCACCTCTTAATTGCTGTTGTCCCCAGGTTCACATTAACCTGGGGTGGTAGCACTTGTTAGGGTCCCAGCTATGGGAATATAGTTAACTCCAAATTGAGATCAAAACACTATGAAAATATTAAAAATTTTATAGTAAAAATACCCACAATACATTTTCATTTTCATAGTAAAAAAACTACCAGCAATACATTTTTCGAAAAAAATACAAGCAATACATTTTTGTAAAGGAAATTACTAATGCTCCTAAGAAAATTAAATTTTGGCACTAAATGACCCATAAGGAGTTGATATGCCACTAAACAAACAAACAATCCTTCACATTCTGTAAAACAGTCTACTGCCTACCTTGCCAAATAAGACTTCAAAGATGAAATTAATAAAAAGACCCTCAGACTCTTCAGATATCTTCCAATAGAAAACTTGTGATTCTTCATTAAAAGGGATGTATAAAAGAATGGAAAACAATATTTAAGCAAAGATTTCTGGGAAATAATAAAAACTATAAGAAGTAATGTTAAAGTAAAAAAAGTAAAAAAACTTTTAAAAAATATCAGTAGATTGACTGATGAAGGTTACAGAATATCAATGAGTTCTAATTAACATGTAAAATAATAAAATGTAATTTATTCAGCTATATAGGATACTGTGTTGATCAAAGGTTTTTGTAGCCTCTATACTTGGATTTAGAAAGGATAGATAGATAAACTGAAACTTAGATAATATATTGCTTTTATAGGTATATTCTGAAGATTTAACTTACATCGTTTGGTTAGTGCATTTGCTGACCAAATATTTGTGAGTCGAAATTTATAAAATCTTTCTCTTAAAGCAGTTTTTCAGGAAATTACACTTCGTAAGGCCACCATAATTGTGCTTTCTGTTACTGAGATTCTAGCAAAAGATTTTTCATTTCATAAATTTAGAGTAGTTCATAAGAAATTTGCTTGGACATTTTAAGGCAGACATTTAAAATAGAGAAATGCTTTTGGATCATCTTTAGGTTAAAAGAGAAAAGAAAAATGGTTTTCCTAGTATAATTTAACCTGCCTCAGTTCAAATGGACAGTTAGTTTTTGGTTAGAAATATTGTATTCAAAACCCATAAATGTCCATCATAAAATCCAGTTGTGAAATTAACTGTTTCCATTCAGGAAATATTCAGCATTCATTGATCAAACAGCATTACTGTTGGTTGAAATTTATGAAATCATTCTCTTATAAACAGTTTTTCAAGAAATTAAAGCTCTTAAGTCCATTATAGTTCTTTTTTATATGGATGGGAGTTTTTTCCAAACACTTTTACTTTTGAACAGCTCTACCCTTTTAAATAAAGTTGTTTATGGCCAGATAAATTTTGCTAAGATGGTTCATCAAAATCTTTTGCTAGATTCCCAATGAACTTTCCTACTGATTTTACTTATAGTACCTTAAATTTATTATGCATAGATTTATTCTGACCAGTGTCTTCATCCATTGTTACAATCATAATGTTTCAACTCTGGCCTTCTTCAGGTGTCTGTCATAGTTTTTTTTTTTTAATCATTTCGGCCCCAAGCATAGCAACAAAGTCACTAAGATGCAGGGGTATACTGAGTGTGAAAGAATATAAGAAAAAGAAAAACATTATTAAGAAGCAAGAACAATAAAAGATCAGAAATTAAATCAAGATGGTAACTTTCTGGGAATTTTTAAACCAAAAAAAATCTCCCTAAATTTCACTGTGAACATTAGAAGATAAGTTGTATCATTTAATGAACTACAAAATGAGGAAAATCTGCCCCATAACAGGGGATAATGCATTTATTTAAAAATGTCCAAAATGACAATGATGATTCAGCCCTGTATAGTGATTTTCCAAGCGTAGCTTAGATGTGGCACAAGGCCGAAGGTAGGGGGTACCCAGTGAGGATCGAACTCACTACTCAATCATAATTGTTCTAGCGAGACAAGCTTGCTAGCCATTACACCACCTCAAGGTGCCCGATTCAGCCCTGTATATATCATATAACAGGTTTTAGCTGTAAAGGTAATATATATTTTTTTTTCTTTTTTTTTTTTTTTTCAAGCATTTCACCCCAAGCAAGGTGGGAAGCCACTAGGAAACAAGGGGTTACAGAAAATTTGGAGGAAGATCAGATAGGAGTGATAGAAGAAAGGATGAGGAGAAGGGTAGTGGATAGATCAAGGCAACTGGAGATGTCGATTGACATTACATTTGAATATCTGGAGATTATAGCTCTCAGGGAAACTGAAATAGGGAATGGAGTTCCACAGGCAAGAGGTGCGTGATATGAAGCTAATTGTTATGATAATTCTGAGGGGTGTTATGACAATCATTTCATCTCAGGCATGTGGCTATGACAGTTCTTTTATCTGAGGGTGAGAGACTGTGGTGGTTCGTTTATCTGAGGGAAGTGGTTATGACAGTTATCTAAGGGGAGTCGCTATGACAATCCTTTTATCTGAGGCTATGAAAATTCTCTTATCTAAGGTGTGTCGCCATGATTGTTCTTTTATAAGAGGACTGGCTATGCCAGATCTTTTATATGAGGGGAGTGGCTGAAAATTCTTGTCCTGACCCACTTCCAAATATCAGATTTCATTTTTGTTTTTGCTGACAGTGGAGTTATTGGTTGTACTGAGAGTAGTTTTTGCTTTAAAGAAATTTTATTTTCTATATAAAGTCTTTGAAATTTTCTTTTTTTTCCTTTACAGCTACCAAAATATCCAAGTCAAAAGAATCACAAACAGTGGAAGAATACCAAACTCTGTGAATTATGAAGGAGACAACAACATGTATAAGCCTCAGGTATTTTTATACCTGTTTATATCATTTCGTTTCTCTTTGGGGTTTTTTTTTGTTCCTTTAGTTTATAAACAATCTGAGTGGTTTAATATATTCCAAAATGTTTAAAGATATATGTGGCCTATTAGTTAACAATAAAGAGAATGGAATAGATAAACTAACTTCAAACTCTGACTAGGACAATTTAATTTCACTTTGCACTAATAGTCTTGGAGAAGGGATGAATCCATTTCCCTCTTCAGCTATGTATCACTTCAAACTGTTAGCCTTTTGAGCCACTCAGTCTTGGTTAGTCAGTGATAAGTCAGGTCAGGGATTGTTCTTGGTTACAGGTACCATAAAACTAAGTATAAGCTGCTACATTATTTAGAGAGATGATGAGTACCATCATTGTCCTGAGAGTTGCTTAGAAAAGGAATTATTTCCCATAGCATCCCAACTATTATGTAGAAAACATCCAAAAATCTAGAAATCTAAATCTTAAACAAGTTTTAGGAAGTACAGTAAGATATTTTTTTTTGTTTCTTTCCACTTAACATTTTTTACGAGCAACTTCAGAGGCCAGGAGGCCAAGTTAAAAACAGTGTCTCAAACTTGACAGAGTATGAATAATTCTATCTGTCATTTGAAACATCTGAAAGGAAATGTAGAACTGAATACTATTGATGGTATACAAGATGAGGCAAGTTGTGCATCATAATATATTAAAAGTATAATTATACATGAAAATTTTATTTAGTAGTTATTTAATTGTTAAAATGTCCACCTTTTTTTTTCAAAACACATTACAATTCTGTGTCTACATGATTCATTAAAACGTCAGAGAGTTCCCTCTGTTATTTTAGTGCATTTATATTTGAATCTTCTTTAAGTTTCTCAATATTTCTTAAGTGCATCTCATAAACAAATAAGAAAATATCAAAACAAATTAGACATGATTAATTAACCCTTATGGTATGCAACTTTTGCCTCACCCTTTTATTTTATATATATATATATATATATATATATATATATATATATATATAATGAAATGGACAAAGTCTGACAATTATTTTAAGACATTTTTATGTTCAACATTCTTTTTATAGATACAAATATTTAAGTAAATGCTCTGTTTATAATAAACAGTATTAAACAACATTTACCCGCCTGAATGTCTGAGAAATCATCACAGAAAATATTTGTCCTCCGACAGGATTCGAACCTGTATCCTATACGGAACCATCATTTAGCTTGATGTGCCTTTACCGATTTGGTCACGAAGGAGTGTTCGGTTAGCAAGGTCAAATTTACTGTATTTAAACTTCAATCTTCCATGAATCTCTCATGTACATTCATATCTGCTCATGGCGTATCAAATGTAAACTTTGAACTTTGTCCATTTCATAATGTGTGATGTCATTTGTTTACATTTGATACGCCATGAGCAGACATGAATGTACGTGAGAGATTCATGGAAGATTGCAGCTTAAATACAGTAAATTCGACCTTGCTAACCGAATGCTCCTTCGTGGCCAAATCAGTAAAAAGTCACTTCAAGCTAAATGATGGTTCCATATAGGATACAGGTTCGGATCTTGTCAGGCTAGTAAATGTTGTTCAATACTGTTTATTATAAACAGAGCATTTACTTAAATATTTATATCTATAAAAATGATGTTAAACATAAAAATGTCTTAAAATATATATATATATATATATATATATATATATATATATATTGATGGAAGAATGGTGGAGTAATGGATAGCAGCTTGGATGGAGGAATCGGATTGTGGAGTTTGAATTCCAGTCGAGTTTGTTACATTCACTTACATGATAATACCCTTGGGAAAGGTATGAATCCATCTCTTGTTCCCCCAGCTATGGGTAAATAGCAGGACAGATTTGACCCATAGCCTTGGAACCAGTTTAGGAGAAAGAGCTTGAATTCAAACCAGCTTGGAGAGTGTTTGGCTCTGTCAGGCTATCTTGCCATTGAAATGCCACTGTTGCTATGGTTTCAGAAGATTTTGTTCGCCTATGATCTTAAAGGGTTATGGCATTCATGATTGTGTTACATATATATATATATATATGTTTGTGTTCTAAATATAGCGATACAATCAACCATATATATGAGTGATCACGTACATATAAAGGTGAACAAATAACTATTTATTTAATCAATGCTATAGATAATATATTAAGAATAATTAATTATTTTTCTTAATGAATAATTAGTTTGTTTGTTGATATCCTTCTACCAACACTCTATATTTTGAATTTATATCGCAACACAATATTTATAATAATCTTGAACTTTGAATCCACACACCATGTAGCCTTGCTCCCATGAGACCCAGAAATAAAAAAAAAAACACAACTGTGATGAACAGTTCATAACTTTTTGTACCTGATGATTGGTAAAGCCATGAAACACTGAGTCATACTGTAAATGTAGGTATATATGTAATTATATATATATATATATATATATATATATATATATAAAAATGTAATTATTAATATATATATATATGTGTGTGTGTATACATATGTGTGTATATATGCATATATATGCATGTGTGTATATATATATATATATATATATATATGAAGAAATATAGTCTTAAGGTGTGCTATATTTATGGGATAAAGTGCTCAATATCAGAGATAGAGCGTGTGTAAATATAAAAGTGAACATAGAAGTCAACACTTAGAGGTGACAGTCTGTTTCATGCTAGATGCAATCGTCAGGCCTGATGATTGCATATAACATGAAACAGACTGTCGCCTCTAAGTGTTGACTTCTATGTTCACTTATATATATATATATGTGTGTGTGGTGGGGGTGATGTATAAATATTTATATACCAGAACAATGTTAGGAATATCAATGATAAAGTGGAAAAAGATTGTTCATCCAACACACTTTGTTCTTTATGACTTCATCTGACTTAAATGATGTTTACATTGATGTGACTACACATGCACATGAAGGAGAGGGGATGCTGAGAATTTAAAAATCTTCGATTAAATTATTCTATTTATTAATTACGTGTTTGGGTATATACTCTAGCCAATTTCATTTTAAAAAAGAAAAGGAAAAGTCAACTAAATGTTGTCATGCAAGATTTAGATCAGACCATGTATGACATATTGCTGTCATATCTGAGCATATGCTGCCAAATCCTCACTGTTCAACCTCAAGAGCATTCAAAAGCACATGCTGCCTTGTAGGTAATGAATTATTCTTCACCTGAGAACCCTTATAGTACAGACAAAATATTGCTAGCTTCTCACTACTCTGTCACTATTACTATAAAAGACGTTTGAATGAATTACATTTCTTAGTTCCACTAGCTGTGACCTTTACAGCTAGGACCCTTCATGCTATGTTGACAGTGGTAAACCACCCCTCCATTCCTTTTCTGTTCCTTTGATAAGGAGCAAGTCCCAATCAGCTTTTTTTCCAGAATTGTTGCTTTGGGGAAGACATATGCAAAAGGGATGCTTTCCAGACAAGTACAATTTTGGGTCTCTTCAAGTCCAAGGTCAACCAGTATCTATCCTACATGTCTTTGTAATATGAATTTCTTAATTCTTCCATCCTACTCCATCAACACAGTCACACTCGGTAACCTCTACCTTGAGTGACTCTCTTGGAAATACTCATCCATGGAAAGTGTGATAACACTTAATGAACTTGAGAAACCTATTTTCCTGAAAACTGACAGTAGTATTGGCTGCTTGGTCAATGAATACCAAATGTTTCCTTATAAGGAAACTGCTAATATTATCATTACCATTAGGTCTTGTATCAGGTGAACTATCAGTTAAAGTAAAAAATTCCTTATCTCAAAATTTTCTGCACAAATTATCCTAGGTAATTAAATTACAAAACGGTAAAATATTAAATGTTAAATCACACTAAAAACACCTTTCAGAAAAGGGTTTGTAATGTTATTGGTCCTGACCTGGCATCTTGACTTCACTCACTTTCACACAATCTTGACATAGCTTCTCTCTTTCTTTTCTATAAATATTTTCATAGCAGTTATTCTAACGATCTCTCTGCCTTGGTACCTTGACCACATGAATTTAAGTGTACTACTAGATTGGCAACTAGGTCTCTAATAGTTTCTTTTCTCACACTTCTTGTCTGTGCAACTCCCTTCCAATTTCTTGCTTTGGCCACCTACAACCTTTCAACATGTAAATGCAATATCAATCACAATCTATCTTCCTGAAACCTGTTCTTTTATTATCCTTTCTTCTTACAGAAGTCTTCTCATTCTCTTCCACTCTTTGTAAGTGTCTTAGTAGCATTATTGTTTTGTTTCAGGTGAAATGATTAAAAATAAAAATGTTCTCGATCAATTGCCAGAGTTAAGCAGTGTCAAGCCTGGTCAGTATTTAGAAGGGAGACTGCTTGGGAATGCTGAGTACTGTAAGCAACCTCCTACAGTGTGAAATATGTCCTGGCTTAAAATAACACAAAGAAGGTTGATAAGCCATAAAAACTCATAAATCAATAAATTGTCATTCATTTACACACTATTAGTTTAACATATAGAATTTATATATATCCTCCCATATATATATACATATATATATATATATATATAAGGTGGAACATTCAAAGCAAGAAAGAGCATCAGAGGAAAATAGTACCAAAAAAGCCCATGCAAAAAGTAAGTAAATTGATAAGAAAAAAAAAATAAAAGAAAATAATCTAAGAACAGTAAAGGTTTTTAAAAATTAGCATACAATAAAAACAAAAGAAATTATACCATACTGAAATACAGTGAAGTGTGGCATGTGAAAGAGAGAAAGACATTGTACAGTGAAGTGTAGTAAAAGAGAAAGAAAGAAGATCAGGAGAATTGGGCAAAAATTGAATGAGAGAAAAGAAAGCAATGAGAAAATAAAAATAGAATAAAACTGATCAGCTTCAAGCACAGAGAACAAGAATTAATTGCTATGATTTTTGTGTGTATTTATTCGTTATATGCCATGTCCCAAATCTCAGGGTTGATTTTCTTGTTTAAGTCAAATGATCGTCCTGAGTAATTAGTCAAAATGACCTAGATATGTTATTAGATAGAATTTATACGGGTCAGACAGAGTTTAATCATGTCTAAATTTTTCAAATAATTTACAAGTCCTAATTGTCCTTTCTTTTTTTTTTCTCTTTTTTTTTTTAGACATTTTGCTTAATAACCTAGACTGTTCTTTAAATCATATTTTAAATGCTTCGCAAGCAGAAAAAAGTTACACAACTTTAAAGAGAAATTTTCATAACACTTTCTTGTCAGGGTCAAGTCAGTGTGCATGGGCGAAGAAAGAGAATTTAATTTAGAAGCTTAATTCAGCTGAGTCAGTAGGTTTTTATGAAGTTTTATTTAAACA
>CAHIKZ030004155.1:2000000-2107500 GCA_903632075.3 Acanthosepion pharaonis | reverse complement strand
GCTCTCAATTGAATGGAAGTTGACACATTACTTAACGACAATGATAGTAGTATTGAAAATGAGTATCAGAGTTTTGATAACAAAGATGAGATATTTTATGGATTTGAAGATGAATAAAATTTTAATGCTAACTGTACTGTTTTGCTCAATTGTAATAAATGCTTGATTTTTTTTGTTTTCTTACCTTTGGACATAATAAAATTTTTATAGGCTCGTGTTCTTTTTTTCCTATTATTTTTCATTTAATTGTAATCATGGCTTGTTTAACCAAAATAATACCTCATAAATATAGCCTAGGCTGTACTGTTTAATAATAATTTTACTAATTTTACAAATTACTAATTTTTTTCTTGAATATTGACTGCTGACCTGAGATGGAACAAATACATTGAGGCAATAGCTTCGTCCACCACAAGGAAAGTTGGCTCCCTGTGCTGCGCCGCGCCAAGAAATTTTTCTCACCAGAGTCAATCCTTCAAATCAACCATTCACCCTTGCATGGAGTATTGCTGCCATATATGGTCTGGTACTCCTTATGTTTGTCTCAAGTTTCTTGATAAGATCCAGAGACGGATATGCAATGTAATTGGCTCTGACCTGGCATCTCATCTGCAGTCGCTCTCTCACAGATGTGCCATCGCCTCCCTCTGTCTTTTTTACAAGTACTTTCATGGTAACTGCTCCAAGGAGCTGCTTTCTCTGGTTCCCAAACTTCATGAATTTAAGCGTTCTATTAGGCTGGCATCTCGCTCACACCTTTTCACTGTCTAAACTGTTAAATGTAGCTTAGTCTCTTCTACTCCAATAGCTTCATGTCTCACACTTCTCGCCTGTGGAACCCCCTCCCCTTTTCCTGTTTCCCTGATAGCTATAATCTCCAACTATTCAAATGTAATATCACTCAACATCTCCAGATGCTCTGATCTATCCCCTATCCTTCTATTGCCCTGCTGAAATTGGGGTGTGTCTTATAGACCTCTGTGTTTTATATGCCATCTAATACAGTAATTAATAATGCATTTATATTATAATGATATCATCAATAGTTTTTACATGAAATAAAATTTGAATAAACTCCTGAAAAAAATACTTTTGGCACTCAATAATAATAATAATAATAATGTGGAACAAATTCCTAGAAGTCCTAAAATAAATAAACTGCAAAAAATCATATTCATACTTCTCTTCTCACACCTTGCATAGATTTCTTTCTATGCTATGACCGCCATTACGTATTTACTTCTCCCTGATTGCATAGCATGTCATCTGTTTGCATCTTCTGATACAAAATACTTATTGCTTGTTGAAGTCCATGGTTCTGACTTGCAGGCAACACCTGACGATATTCAGTCCCCCCCCCCCACGAGGGTGTCATGTGGCACAAGGCCTTTTTAACGTGGGCATTCCGAGCCCGTGGGCTCAGCTGTAAATATGCCCATTGAACCCGTATAAACGGGTTCAGGGGCAAAACTACCTCCAAGGAGACTCCCCCTTCGCGTAGCCTCCTTCGGGTTCCTCCCATCCATAGGAAGAGAGTTTAACCGAACAGTCACTCAGAAAGTACACAACATCTGACACACACAAAAAAAATTAAAAACAAATGCAAAGAGAAGCATTATTATTATTATTATTATTATTATTATTAACAACAACAGCAACCCACAGACAGAACAATCAAAGCTAACCACCCAGATATTGTTATTACAGACTGCAAACAAAAAAAGTACCTCTTTATTGATATGGCAGTCATTGCAGACTGCAATGTATCTTTGAAGATTTTCAAAAAGCTATCAAAATACAAGGACCTTGAAATCGAAATCTCAAAAATGTGGCACATGGGAACATCAAAAATTCCTGTTGTAGTTGGAGCCCTCGGATTTGATGAAAAAGATTCCAGTAGACTGATTGAAAGCATTCCTGGAAGCCCATGCTAAAAAAATACAAAAAGATTTTTCTCACGAGTACAGCCCACATCTTACGAAGGGCTTTATCTATATAAAATGTGTTTTTTTTGTTTTTTTTCTGTTTTTTGTTTTTTTTTTAGATGGTCAATGGAAAATGTCATGATGCCATTTCTAATGTTAGATCTCTGGGCGGAACCCAGAAAGAAATGTGTACACACCAGAATTCAAAAGAAATAAAATAATAATAAAAAAAATAAAAATAAAAAAAACAAATTTATAAGTATTCTATACATGTGTACATGAAATAAGTTTTGGAGTCAAAATCATTCCAATAAAATTAAAAAAAATATTTCTGGTATAGCCTAATAATAATGATAATAATAACTAGATAGACCTGTGAAAATTTCACGATTTTTCAGATGAATCTTAATTCTTAAGTTCTATGACAACCAAATATCTGTAGAAATTCCCCTATCACATCATTAAATATTTGTGCTTAACAACTTGAAGAAAATACTGTAATAACAGTCATAAATATGAATGCTGGTTGTTATTTTAAGTGGGTACAGATGAAAAGATTTGAAATTAACAACTTTTTTCCATTTCACCGAAACAGCTGTTAAACATTTCTATCTTCTTTCTTTTTTCCATTTTCTCACTGAAACCAAGTAGTCTTTTCCTCTCTTTCCACACAATCAAAATGGAATAGTCCATTAATTATGAGGTATTGGCAGGGCGTAACGGTCGTGCAAACTAACGAATAGTGGGACAAACCCTATTATAATAGGATACAAATAAAATCTATAGTTTTTCTGAATAATAATACTTTTGATAGACCCTAATATATAAGCGTAACAAGTAACTATCTATTCAAATTATAGTCTTTAGATGTTTACATGAAATAAGTTAAGGAGTAAAGGTTTTAAAAAAAAAAATGAAAATACTTTTGATATACCCTATATGACTGCACTAAATTATAAGCAGTAAATTGAATGAATAGCTTCAGTAAGAAATAAATGACTTATTTTCACTTCACTAATGTTTCAGTCTCACAGATGATGATTTTACCTGGAAATATCCAACACAACAGCTTATCTGTTGTACAAAGTACAAATTGATTTTTTTTTTTTTTTATAATGTTATGACGTGACTCAGATTGACAAAGTGACTATTG
Organism: Acanthosepion pharaonis; assembly: GCA_903632075.3. Lineage (NCBI taxonomy): Eukaryota > Metazoa > Mollusca > Cephalopoda > Sepiida > Sepiidae > Acanthosepion > Acanthosepion pharaonis. The sequence continues at coordinate 2,104,422 of CAHIKZ030004155.1, read as the reverse complement.
ACACACATTTAACTTAATTAAACTAGTAGTTCTTTCATGTGTTCATTAAAGACTGTTTTAACACCTGAACTCAATTTTTTTAAATCTACCATGTTATCAATACATCTACAGTGTAACAATAAAAAAAATTCTTCTTTCTTCTCTTATGTAACAAGTCCTTTCAAGATGTAGGTAATCATAACTCTCCACAATTTCCTATCTGTTGTTGCCCCAAATAATGTTTGCCATCATTCATTGTTTTCATTCAACAATTCATTTACACAAGCTCATGAAAACTTCTACTGCTATAGATGCACTAATACACCTTTACAATGATGAACTTTATCAAGGCAGATTTAAGGATTATATGTGACAGATAAATTGTTGTCTAAATTATGTAAAAATAACACTAACATCTCATTTTAACAGATATATTTACCAAAATTACACAAAAATATCTTTCAATATTTAAAATTTATTCAATAAAATTGTTATTGGCTTCAACCATGGCCTCCAGACAACTTCAGAATCTCCTGCAACTCTTATAGATGGTCTCCTTGTTGAAGTTAGTGAATGCTGCCATAATACTTTCTTTCAGTTCATCTTTGGTATTACAAGGAGTTTTATTGGTCTCTTGCTTGACTGTGCCCCACGCATAATAATCAAAGGGGCTGCAATCTGGGGAGAAATTGTCTGACAGCCATGATTGGGTTCTCCTGCTAGTGTGGCATGGTGCTTAGTCTCTGTTGGCAGATATAGTCTTCCAGCAGCCACCCTCTTAACCCAGAGCAGCACTACCTCCTCAAGGCACGATGTAGGATTCTGTGTTGAATCTGAGGCCTTGTGGGAAGATGAATGAAGGCATAACTTCACCATTGCTAATGATCACTCCAAACACCTTTGAAATCACCATTAGACTCATCCAACTCTTTCCGAATCCTCTGCACAGTCCTCAGATTGACACCCAAACACACTGAAATGTTTTTATTGGAGCTTCCAGCAGTACAGCATAACGTTTTCAAATTTCTGGCAGAGTGATTTGAGTCGTGATGCTCTTTTACTCACAGATGGTGTCCAACTTATCCTACTCGACTGTACTGTCAACAAAATTAAAAACAATGGATGTGCATGCAGGTAATTAAAAATATAAATTGGCAAAAAATTATCCATTGCATTCTATATTCTTCAGACTAACTGAAAGTCAAGGTAAAATTATGGAGGATGTTAAATAATGTAATTTAATGTCTAATAAATGCAAGTGAGTAACTCTTATTATTGAATATTTTTTATAATGTATTTATTATTTATATATTTTAATTTGAAAAATTAAGTTATGCATTATATTATTAAATAATAGAAGATTATGAATTTACTGATTTTGATTAATTTTTTATATTCATATATGTTGGCTTGGGATAGAGTATTTCTTTTAGGAAAGGAAATATTTTAAAACCTCTGGGGTGCAGATTTATATTTTTGCTAAGACTTCATAGCAACACTCTCAAGAATTTTCCATTATTTAAAATTAACAACACTTTTACTTCTGAGTATAAATACTTGTTGCAAAATAAAATCCTTAAATTTGCCTTGATAAAGTCCATCAGAAGACAAAACATGTTGACTAAAATAAATTTTCCTTTTGTTATTATTTATATTGTCTTTTTACAATTATATATGAATTTTTACACTCACACACACAAACACACACACATATATACATGCTTTCAAGGTGTACTCATATTCTTTATGAAGCTGTTATTGCCTGGTGTAATATATATATATATATATATATATATATATATATATATATATATATATATATAAAGTCACTGGGTAATTTCACATCTCGATTTACAGTGGGGTCCCCATTCATATCAGTTTTTTTCTTCCCTGTGCTCCCTCTTTAGGACATAGGCGATTATGGCTCTCCACAACTTCCTATCTTTTGTAACTCTTAGTAAGGTTTGTATTGTTATCATCCCTCCTGCTCCCTATTCTGAAATCCATTTACGCAAACTTAGGTAGGTTATGCATTGCTTTCTCTCTGTCCCTTTTGCCTTCAATATGTCTTGTGAGTGTCAAATTTTCCAAGCTCTCTTTTTTCATTATGCATCCGAGAAATTTCAAATGCCTCTTTCTGATTCTAAATATAAGTGTCCTATTTATTTCCATTTTCCTTAAAACTCTGTCACTGCTCATATATTCATTTGAGAGTATTCTCAGCATCCTTCTGTAGAACCACATTTCTGTTGCTTCATGTCTTCATCTGAGAGGAGATTGCCCATCATTCACTGTCATATCGAAGGAGTTATATGACATAAGAGTTCCACATGCTTTTCTTTATAGCTAACAAAATTTTTCTGTTTTCTTAATACTTTGCTTAGCTTTTGGAAGGCATGCTTCACTATTCCAATACCATTACGATGTCATATTTTCCATTCTCTGTTAAAAGACTTCACAGATATTAAAATTTTTCTACTTGCTAGATTTTGGCATCTCCAGTTTGTAGTTCTCATCTTGGATTGTTCCTCTTGCTGACAACCATACCTTCTGTCTTCTTAAAATTGATGTTTAGTCCTTTCTTCTCACTTTCCATTATTACCTTCTCTAGGAGTTCCTGCAATTTTCTTTCTGTGTCTGCTATCAGCACTGTGTCATCTGCTTATCTGATATTGTTAACATGGTGTCCATCAATAATAAATCATGGTAAGACTATTAGTACTCTCAGGATTAGCTTGCTGTAAAAGTTGAATGTCTGGTGAAGAGACATATAGTTATAATCAGCTAAACTGTGGAAGGTACTGCTTCAATTTGCCATAACTGCAGACACAGACTACTGTTATCAGGGTCTGCTGGTTTCTGGAACAGCAATTACTGATTGTTCACCAGGATCTTTTACTAGCAAGGATGTGATTGCAAGTGTAAATGTAGATTAACTATGGCCATGGGTGACCTTGCCAGAAAGTAATGTTACCCAACAGCATAGCTCAGATACAGACACATCCCCACCACCATTTTCATCACCCTACCACATCAGGAAGAAGACCTGTCAGGTGGCCATAGCTGCAGTACCATGATGTCATGAGGCCCGACATGAAAGCTGTGGATATTAACACAGAATCCTGGGAGAGCCTGGCAGCCATACGATCCAAGTGGAGAGGAACCCTGGCCAAACATCTCAAGTCAGGGGAGGAGAAGCTGACACAAGTCGCCACAGAAAGGTGGGCCTGCAGAACGCAAAATGACAGCTTCAACAGACCAGAGACAGAACACACATGCGACATCTGTCACCCCTGCATCAGACTCTACAGTCATAGACGTCGATGCTCCAGCCAAGCAGACAACTAGGGTGCTACCCATAGTCAAACCTGACCAATGGAGGCCAACTACTGCTACGACATTAAGGTTGTAAAACATGTTTTAAGGAATGATACTGTTCATATATCAGATATGTAAATTAATTTATATCATTTTTATCATTTTGGTATTCAGAACTGGTTTTGAAAATTATAAATGATGAATATGTTAAGTCCATTTTGTTAATAACTTACTCACTCATCCTTTAGACTACACTAAGGAGTATGAGGCTATAGATCTCAACATGCTTGGCATTGTTTTGGTTTCTGTAGCAATTAGCTTTTTACAGGATGGGGTTGTAAGCTTCATAACCAACCAGTTTTGAAAATCAAATTGTTGTTACAGAATGTGAAGCCCAGGGCCAGAATTGTCAGTGATTGGCATGGTATTCTGCCAGTGATGGATTGCGTTTGTCTGGGTTTTGGATATGTCCAAAACAGCTTGAATTCAACAGAGGGCAGCAAGAATTCTGGAGTACTGATATGCCTCCCTCACCCAAATTGAGAGACTAAGACCCCACCTGCAGAGGGACACTGAGCTAATGTCCGACATGCATTCCTGTGACATCATTCCTCTCGCTGCCTCTTAGAATCAAAATTGCCACCACTCTCTCCTAACAAAACAAATAAGAAAAAGAAATGATCTTTTCGTTGATATCATTTTATATAGTAGCATGGGGACTGAAAAGGCAATACAGAATGCAACATTGTTCTTTGCCTAAGCTGGTTGCCAACCAAGGCTAGATAACTGGGGGTGAGAAGTATTTAAATTTCTGTACCTACTTGATTTTGGTGTCTCCAATTCATATTACATCTTTAGCTGTCTTTCTTCGTAATGACTATCCATTCTGTTTTTTTCAGTTCATAGTCTTTTCTTCTTCTTACATGTTGATGGTAGACACATAAAAGCTTTAAAGTGAATGGAAGTTTTTATGTATTTTTATGCTTTAATAAACCATACCGCATAATATCACAGATTACATAAACAACTAGTTTATAAAGAATAAATCAAACTGTTTTTGTGTGTGCATTGATTATCCAGAAGGAATAGCGTAAATACCTCACATTAAACTTGCCAATCATATCTTAACTTTTAATTATCTCCCCTCTATTGTTCACTTATCTTACATATATGTCAATTTGCTTGTTCTACACCAACTCTACATATTATTTTTTCAGTTTGTGTGTAGGTGGACTAAGTTTTTACGCTTACATACCTAATAGAAGGGGGTGGGACTTAATAATTGGTAATGTTGAATTTTTCACTTTACTAACTTCATGTTGCATCTTTTTCAGTTTGTGTGTAGGAGGTTTAAATTCATACTCTTAGGTACTTAATAGAAAGGGGTGGGGCTTAATAATTGGTTTGCTTTTTGGGTTAGTCTTAGGTGGGGCTTAAAAATTGGAGATTAGGCCAAAATTTAAAATATAATTTAAAACAAAATAATAATTTTTTTTTTTTTTCTGAACTGCAACTATAACTCCCAACTTCACCTCTGGACTACTTGCACTTTCAGATAAGATTGTTGCATGCAAAGAACCCCTATAATAACTTAATTAGTATATAAAAAATCTTGCATGAATGAAAAATTGTAAGTACATTCCTGTACTATCTTCTTATCAGAAAATGCAAGAAATCCTGTGGATGAAGTTGATGTCAAAGCTAAATAAGGCAACTTGGTTTGTAAAACTTATTCACGCAATCATAAATGTGTGCAAGTGAAAAAATTTGAAACAACTATAATAATTTTTTTTTTAATCATTTCACCTGAAGCAAGGCAGTAATGCCATTAGTATACAGAGGGTTACTGAAAGTGAAAGAGAAGACAGAGAATAGGGAGGATTGAGGAAAGGACAAAAGTTGAATGGGGTTAAAGAAGACGGAAGATGGTGATTGACATTGCAACAGTTTCCTGTTTGAGCTCGAGGGTGGGGGGGGTGAAATGAATAAACAGAGCAAGGGTGGGGGTGCTAATAATCTTGTAATCAGAAAATTTCCTAAAAGACAATAAACAACCCCACATTCTACTAGGTGTCTAAAAGTAAATCATTTAACTACAATGACTACAAATCTTTATTGCTGGATTTTGTTGATTCCAATCTTAATGGGGAATGACTGCAAAATACTTGCCCCATCCCATTTTATAGGCAGAAGCACACAAATGCATGCTGGGATTTTTTTTCCTAGCCAATAAATTTAGACCAGTTTTCAGTTTCATCTAAATCAATCCAGGTCTGTCTTGTCTTGAATTCAGAACACTACATTCGCTTATCCAAATTTGGTTTTGTATGTCAATTGATAGATTACAAACTTTTTGCCATATTACTGTTGATTTGTCTTGCATATATTGTTTTCTTGCTTAATATTCTTTTTTGGCCTGTTCCTTTCAGCTCTCTCTTGTTATTGCTTATTGCAAACTTTGTTGATCCCGGTTGTTGGACAGTTCTGTTATTTATTATTGCATTTGACCATGGCTACTCACTCTACACATACAAATAATTTTTGGAAAAGTACGCATCCATCTCTTCTTCCCCAGCTATGGGTTAAATAGCAGAACAAATTGGATCCTTGGTTGGCAACCAGTCTACCATGGAAAGTAACAGCAATAACTTTCAAAATAATCTTTTTGAAAGTTCATAATCAGAAAGGTCATAATTTCTTAGCTAAGCAAACCATAGATATAGAGGGTGAATCAAAAGTATTGACTGATTTCAGTTTTTACAGCTGCCAGTTGGTTGTTTGCCATTTGTAGTACAGTGTACAAGAAGGCAGAAATCAAGAATGTCTATTGAACCATTTATTTGAGGGGGAATTCTATCAAATCTCGATTCTAATCTTACAAGGGAATGATTGCAAAATATTTCTCACTTCCCTTTTATAGGCAGAAGCACACAATTGCATGCTGGGATTTTTCCTAGCCAATAAAATAGGCCAGTTCATGGTTTCATCTGAATCAGTCCCAGATCTGTTTTGTCTTGAAGTCAGAATGCTATGTTTGCTTGTCCGAACTTGCTTTTGTGTGTCCACGCCAATTCTTAGTTTGTGAATTTTTTGCTGTATTACTGTTGCTTTGTCTTATTATTGTTAACTTGCCTTGCATATATTGTTTGCCTGTTTTATACTATTTTTTGCCCTGTTCTTTTCTTTATGTTGCTATTGCTTATGGCAAACTTTGTCAATTCTGTTTGTTCGACAAATCTGTTACTTATTTTGCATTTAATCATGGCTACTCACTCCACAGACTTTTTTATATTCTTGGTATCTTTGAAAAAGTCAACTCAAAAGAGTTTTGATTTTATCTCTAATTAAAAACATGATTAATTAATGAAAGTGAAAGATTTGTATGGCATTTCAAGTAATTAAAGTGGGCAAAAAAAGAGTTTTATATAAAAGAGTGAAAGGCTTATCTAAGGCAAATACTGGGTTTATTTTGAAATAAAAATGTGTGAAAATTTTTTGTATTTTTTTTTAAGTTTGTGCCATACTTTTTATGCGGCTAACTGACAACGATTTTTTTGTAAAGTCTCTTACTGTCTCTGTTAATTTTAGTTTTTATATAACATTCATTCTTGTTTTGTTGTTCCTTCATACTCCATTTTTCTTAAACTCTTTTAGTGAAAATCCTAAAGGAGACAAATTAATTCAAAACAAATAAATATATAAACCTTCTCTTCTTTCTTGTTTAAAACCTCCAGACAATATGTTCTATTGGCTTGCCTCATATCTGTCAGCAATGGCTGTGGTGCCAGTAACCAAATGGTGGAGTGGAAGATATTGAAGGAGTAACATTGGTGCAATATAGCCACCAGCATAAAGCTGATCGATATACATGCAAGCCAACACTAATGGCACCATTCCAGATTTGGCTACAACTCCAGCCAGGTGAATTTTCACACTTCAGGATTTAGAGAACGCTTATTGGTTATTGGGTGAGGGCTTGTGGATCCTGCAAGAGACTGGTTGAAAGCAAAGGTTAAGAGCAAATATCAAGAACTTTGATTCTTTTACTACCCACCTACTCTCCTACGGTTGGTCGTTTTCAGTTATCTCCCTTTGAATTTTGCTCTTTGTTCTGTTAAAGTTCATAGTTATATATAACATTGTCTTTCTGCTAAATACAGATTGAGAAGGATTTCTCTTCTGAAGGAACCAACAAATAAAAAAAAAAAGTAATATCCAAAAGTGTAGCTATCACTTAAGTCAGACATGGATTTTACAAGTACTGATGGATATTTAGAGAGTAATTGGCCATGGTTAAGTGTAACTGACAAAATGATCGAGAAACAGAATTGACAAAGTTCTTAATAAACAATATGAAAGAAAAAGAACAGGGCAAAATAATACTAAACAAACGATATATATGCAAGTCAAGACTAGGTAAAGCAACAGTAATAAAATCAAAAAGTTTGCAAAGTAAAAATGATGTTCACACCCAAAAGAGATACAGTCAAGACTTCAAGACAAAAAAGAATGAAAATAAATAAAGTGTTGAGACTAAGAATTGTCTGTTTTCATTGGTTAACAAGAAATCCCATCATGCATCTGTAGTATTTGTCTATAAATTTTGGGGGAGACTGTTCTTCAGGTTCATTCTTATGGATTGGCACCAAGCAAAAGTATAGTTACCACTTGAGTGAGACATGGATTTTACAAGTACTGATCAATATTCAAACATGTTTTATTGTTGACAGGAGAACATATGCTGAAAGTTATTGAGAGCAGCTGCAATATTATTTTATTAAATTTTTATGCAATTTTGATATCACAGATAGAAGAATATCTTGAGTATATGGAAGTGGTTGGTAAGATAACTCTCAAGAAATTTTGTTCTGGCAAGAATTTGGATAGAAAACAATTTATTATAACTTTAATGAGATGAATTTTATAAGTAGTGATTGAAATTCAGACATCTATTATTGCTAAAGTACATCCAAAACTAGGCTTGAAAGCCATTCAAGGTAGAGGGTTATTTTTAAAATAATCATGATGAATAAAGTGTGATATGAGTGAAAGCAGAGGCAATAAGAAGTGAAGATAAAGAGGATAGATATCTTTAAAAAGCGAATGCATGAAGTAGGCAGCTGACAGCGTCTGCAATATTATTGTATTAGCTTTTTATGAAATTTGTGATATCACAGGTAGGGTTTATCAACTTGGGAGCAGTTGATAAGATATCTCTCAAGAAAACTCTTTGTTCTGGGTTTTCTCAGTTTGATAGTGATTCAAAACAATTAATTTTGATAACTTATAATTTTAGTAAAATAACTTGGATGTGCAAATGGCATAATGGATAGTGGCTCAATTGGAAATGGAGAGCTGAGTTCTTATTCCAATCAGGTTTATTATATTCACTTATGTGCAAATACCCTATGAATCAACCTCTTCTCCCCCAGCTATGGGTTAATTAGTAGAACTTGTATTGGTAAATCATTATTATCTCCAAAAAAAATTCTTACAATATAAAAATATTTTCTGGCATTAAATAACTTAAAAAAGATTGATAAACTAATAAATCAATCAATCTCTGCAAATGATTTTAGTAAAAAGATACTGAGCAAATATTTTTACTATAAATATATATTATATATGATTTTACGATAGAAATGCATAGAACAGGAAAAAGCATTTGTCTCTGGTCAGCTATAGTCTTTATATTTATAAAGAGAAGCATACAAGTTTACTGCAAAGCATCAGATTTTTAATATATGAGTCCGGCATCCATTTTCAGTATGCCGAAAAATAGATAGGACTTTAGGTATAGTAGCTGTCATAACTATCTAGGCCAGTGTTTCTCAACCAGTGTTCCCCAGAACCCTCAGGTTCCACAAAAAGTCATTGGGGGTTCCACTGGAAATGGTGATAAATAAACTAATGCATTTTTGAGTAATTTTTCTTTTTTTAATTCTATATTTGTAATTTTACTATAGATGTATGGTATATTGTTGGAAAATCCTTGGTTATTATAATAAAGGTTTCAACTTCTTATATTATTTAAAATTATAATAATCATAGTATTTAGCAATATCTATATGTCATCAGAGGGAAACCACCTACACTGGTTAGTGTACAGGACCTATAAATGGTGTATTCATGTCTCATGTTTACCACGTGACCTATGATAAAAATCTTTAAAAAAAATAGATATTAATAATGGCATATAATAATTTTTATGCAGTGATTCCCTGAGATATGAAAACTATTGCAAGGGTTTCACAAGAGTAAAAAGGTTAAGAAGCGCTGAGACAATGCATTTAAGGATCAATTTAATCTGAATATAATCAGATATTTATAAAAGTAAAAAAAACAAAAACTGCTCAGCTTTTAATGTTACTCTACTCATGTTCATAGGAAAGATCAGTTTTGACACTTTTTTTTTTTTAGGTGGGAAAGGGCTTTCTTTCTCACGTTTAAAAATAAAATAGATTATGCTCATGTATAACAAACCTTGTATTGTTATTCTATGTGCCATGTTCATGCCCGATCAAGGTTCTCCACAGTTTCCTATCTCTTGTAGCTCCAAGCAACTTTTGCCATTTTTTCTACCCTCTTTGTCACCACTCTGCTATCCAGTTACACGTGTTCATTAGGTAGGTTACTCACTGTTTCCCCCTGCACCTCCTGCACTTGGTATGTCTTATGAGTGTTAAATTCTCCAGGCCTTCTTTCTTCATTATGTATCACAGAAATTTCAGCTATCTCTTTCTGATTGTAAGTATATTTTACTTTAGTTCCTATTTTCCTTAAAACTTCCTGGTTGTTCACATGTCCAGTCCATGATATTCTCAACATTCATTGATAGAATGGCATATCTGTCACTTCAAGTACATTTTTCCTATTTTTTAAGTACAAGACCATCATATTCTCAGCATCCTTCTGTAGAACCACAGCTTTATCAATTAGTCTCTTCATACCTGTAAGAACTCTGTTTTTTAATCATTGAGCTAAACATTCAAATGTTATTCATATTGATAATTTTAGGTTCTTCATGAAGGAAGAAAATCTTGAAATCTAAAAGAATCAACATAAATAACAGATTTTTGAAGAGCTTATCTGCAAACGTTTCATTATTCAGTAGCAGAATAGAGAACTGTGGCAGTGAGTTTCAAAGTGTCTCTTTATTTATAACAAGCACAGCCAACCTTTCCCAACCAGTGGGCCACATGAGATATGGTTCATCATAAAGTGGGCTGATAACGTTTCAAGATATAGTTTTTCAATAAAGATGCCACAGCCATCTTCACTACAGAAAAATATAGGTGTAAACATCTTCCTCAGAAAGTGTGAAAAGTTGAACTGTTTTTCCTTTGGACAAAAGATTTTTTACATTATTTACATTAGTCGGACTATTGTCCTCATCTTTGTCGCCATATTTGTCACAACGTTTCGGCCGTTGTACGCTCCGGCCTTCTTCAGGTGGTTGGAATTTCAAACTGAACCCTTTATTTCAATCACTGGGGTAGACTGTTCTAGTTCCACGTGCCATGGTTGATGGATGTCAGTTATCAGTTATCTCCTGCTAATTTTCCCTCTGAAAGTTCTCCACTGCCTTAACCAGGTATTGAACTCACCTTCTTTGAGTCTGTCACTGGATCTAACCAACGCCTTTATCCACTATGCCATGTGTCCTTGAGGATATGTGGGTATGAACTTCTGAGTATTATAAACCTAATGTTTTTCAGCATCATTTTTACCAGTGCTCATATTGCAATTTTGCTGTTATCATTGCATGTCTTTACCAGAGTTCATATTGCAACTTTGTTATCATTGCTTTTCTCTGGCACTCCTTATTACTGGTTCCCATATTGTATTTATTTCTATGCTTGGTCAGCTCAGGAGATTTTTGTGGCCTAGCATATGTGCTGATTCCTTAAGTTTACGGATTTTCCAATGGTGTTCCCTGTCTATGATCTCAACATGATCCCTCAGGGGGCGGTGATCTCTCTTCTCTCTCCAAATATAGACAGACCCAAAAGATTTTTTATGATTAAGAATTTGAAGACTTAGCATAATATTAACACAAAAGACAGTATGATTGGCACATGACATTTTTGTGTGATTAATTTCTAATTTATTCATCTGAAAATGCCAATTCATTTTTCAAATAAAAATTTCTTTCTTTTAAGATATACATATGTACATTATAATGGTCTAAAACATATATATGGGATATATGCAATACATATACAATGTATATATGTGCTATACACAATGCATATACAGCATATGTATGTGATATATACAATGCATATACAGCATATATCTGTGATGTACACAATATATATACAATGTATATCTGTGATGTACACAATATATATCTGTGATGTACACTATATATATACAATGTATATCTGTGATGTACACTATATATATACAATGTATATCTGTGATGTACACTATATATATACAATGTATATCTGTGATGTACACTATATATATACAATGTATATCTGTGATGTACACAATATATATACAATGTATATCTGTGATGTACACAATATATATACAATGTATATCTGTGATGTACACAATATATATACAATGTATATCTGTGATGTACACTATATATATACAATGTATATCTGTGATGTACATAATATATATATATATATATATATATATATATATATATACATACATACATTTGACAGTTTTTATATAATTTATCATCTGAAAAGAAAAAAAATTATTAGATTGCATGAGAAATTGTATAAAAAGCTAAATAAAAGCACCTTGTCTGTCATATTCAATGAAATGTGCATGAAAGAAGGATTGCTGCTTAAATACACAAATATATATATATATATATATATATATATATATGTGATAGAAATTATTAGGAGGATTTGATAATTATAATTAAGTAATTCATCGAGTCTAGAAGAAACCTAAACAGAATGCAGAAAGCACTGGACAGTCATTTCATCCTATATTTGGGACTTCATCAGCAGTGCGCATCCACTACCGAGAATTGAAACCCGGACAGTTACGTTATCATGAAAACATCATACCAACTATATATATATATATATATATATATATATATATGTGTGTGTGTGTGTGTGATCTATGATATGCAGAATGCATATTTAATGTATATATGGGATATACACAAGATGTGTAATTATATTTAAATAGGCATGCATAGTTTATTTTCAATTGAAGTCATTATTTATAGTATGGACTTCAAATATGTAATGTGCTTGACCAATCAGATTGCTTAATGAAATTAGCATCAGTAATCATCTGATTGGTATTTTAATTCTCATTAGGTACTTTGTAATCTGGTACATGCTTAAACATCCTCTTCTAAGTGTTCCAAGAAATAGGACTCAAGTTAAATCTTTCCAAAACTGGAATAGGAATGAAGGCTGTTATGGCAAATACCCTGAATCTATCATAAAAATTCAGAATGTGAAATTAGTAAATGCTAAACATTTCAATTACCTCAATGTATAGATCAGTTATGATAATTAAATTTACTATAAAGAATAAGGAAATTGAACATATACAATAAGCTGTGCCAGTGATAGTTTCACACAACACCACAAGTTGCTACAGAATGAAAACATTAACTTAAAACATGGGTCATGTTTTTAAATATTCTTGTCAGATTGAAACTTTCATATGGATGTCATGCATAGTACCAAACTTGTTCAGAAATATCTAAACTGTCAGTTTTATACAACTATTTTATCAGATTGATAGTTAAAAGTGACTTTAAGTGAATGAAACCTGTAGGTCTTAGTGAAAATCTTCTTTGAACATTGTAGACTGGTACTACAGAATCACAAGGAAAGAACTGTATGAAGTAACAGAAACCACATCATTTGGGGACTTTCAACAGCAGCAACATATCACATGTAACTTGATGAGAAAATAATGACATAATCAAGATGTTGATATTCCACACTACTTCTAATAAAAGGTTAGGAAGGAAACCGTAATCAATACTGGAAAGAACAATAACTGCTACTGGACTTATGAAACCTATTTTCCTGAAAAATTGTTTCTAGAGAAAGACTATAAATTTCAACTTAAAGTAGTCCCTGCTGCTCAGTCATTGAATGGTGAATGCTTTCTTATAAGGAAATGGCTGATATTATCATTACTATTACTGGCAAGTTGGTTGCACCATCAGAAGACTTGACCTAGGAAGTGAAATAGTTTGCTTCTTCATTTTTCTTTCAATTTTTTCTATCCCTTACAATGTCTAAAGAAAAGAGAGTGTCATACACAGCTAAATTCAAATCAAGTGTGATTAATTATACAAAAGAGTACAGGAATAGAACTGCTGAAAGACATTTTGTTTCTATACCAACTGAAAAAAATGGTTTTGTTGTTGGCGTAATCAAGAAGAAAAATAAAAAAAAATGATTAAAGGTGATTTTTAAAGTATCAGATTGTACAATAAAAATCTTTCAAATGCAGCTGTAACATTTTTTTTTCCAAAACTTTGCTTTCAAGATACCAGTACTTCTTTAAACCAGTGTTTCTGAAAAATATGGCATACCCATTCTTACTTTTAATTTTCTTTGGAGTTCTCAAGTGGTGAAAATCTTTGCTATGGTTTCAATTTGCCTTGTTTATAAAAAAAAATGTCCACTTATGGGCAGGAGCTGCACAGTTTTCACTTTCCAGTCTCAGTAGAATTCAAAAATATCTCCACATCCTTAAGGGTGACAAATTAATTTCCACCCTGCAACCCCTGTCCCACAGATGAGATGTAGTAAGCCTCTCACTGCTCTATTGTTACTTCCATAAAAAGTACTCAGACAAAACTACATTCTATAGTTCCACCAGTTCTTAACTTTACAGCGAGGAACTGCTATGTGATGCACATTATAGTGAACAACTCTCATTCCCTCTGTATTCCATTGATGAGAACTAAGTTCCACTTGAGCAGCTTCTTCCCCTAAACCATTGCTTTGTGAAACCATTACAACTTTAATCTGTTCAAGTCTAAGGTTAACCTTATCTTTCCCACATATCACTATAAACTGCGCCTCTTACTCTGTAACCCTCTATCTTGAGGGACTCTTGGGCCTTGTGCAGGTTGAACACCATTGTGAAAAAATAAAGATTGGTAATATTCAATTAATATTCATTTTTATTTTTATTGACTTAGATCTTAAGTATAGTTTCAAAATCTAGTTTACTACTTATTAAAAAAAAAAATTATTCATGTAATTATCTCCCTTTGTTTTACTTCTGTCATTTTTCTTTTCAATGAGTGGACATTATTATTAACGAGGTTCAAAGCTGCAGACAGCAAGGCTGTTTTTTTTTATGTCTTTCTTTCGTCTTCATTCTTTCTCATTTTTTTCACACATTATTTTTTTTTTCATTTTCTCACTTCATACCCACTCTCTGTTGTACAGTCTCTTTTCTTTGCTCCTCTCATTTTCCTCCAATTCATTTGTCACCTGAAAATAAACAGATCTGAAGTTGATGACCTTAATTCTTTCTCCTTATAATCTTTTTACACCTTATTTTTTTCGTTTTACTGTATAATTTTTTTCCACATTGTAATCCCCACCTATAATCTTTTCCCCTATATAATTTTTCTGCCTTATCATCCTTTTCTGATTGTAATTTTACACCTTATAATGTTTCCTCTTCTAACATTTTTCCCCACTTATACTTCTCTCCTTTCTGTTTCACAATTTTATCCCTTATCATTTTTTCTTTCCTTATAATTTCCCCCTTATAATCTTTTTCTTCTTTTGTAATCTTTTTCCTCTTTTGTAATCTTTTTTACTCTTATCCTGCTAAATGGAGAAATATGTATTTATAGGGAAATATAAAACTGTGTTTTATCAAATACATTATTTAGGATAACTTCCAGCAGCTGATACAAATTCTCACTAAGCTGGTGTTTAATGAGAAAGGCTGAAGAACAAGAATCCCTTCATGGTTGGAACCTCCTCTTAGCCTCGCCATCCGCCCACACATCTACACTCATTTATCTCCTTTCATCTGCCTCCAACCTTAAGAAAATTGACATTATATTGATTTATTACTCTCTTTCCTGTCAGAAAAGAACGACTAATTAGTTGGGTTTTGAAGAGATTTCCAAGTGCTCGAGAAACAGAAGAAGAATGACGAATAAAAAAAAAAAAAAAAAAAAAAAAAAAAAAAAAAATAAATAAAATAAAAAAAAAAAATGCATCAATGAAAATGTTACAGCAATTAATAATGATGTTTTTTCTAATAATTATAATGATAATAATGCTCTGTTGATTATTGATTTGATATGATCATTGATGATGAAGATGGTGCAATTACCATTAATAAATATGGTAGTCATATCAAAAATGTTACTGGGCCTATCTTATACCTAATGTCATTGCAATTTTCCTGATGGTATCAGCAGTTGTTATTCAATCCAGGTTAAAAAAAAAAATAGTGTAGTATATGATTCATGCCAGGAAATACTAGAGGACTGAAACAAATTTAATGCTCATCAGGAACCTCAATCTAAAAAGAGTTGATCTGTGGTGACCTGAATATATACTGAGTTTACCCTAAGAGATGACAAAGTAAGTTTTCTACTTAGTATTAACCCAGAAATTCAAAAGACCTAGGAACTCTGAGGATATACTCTAGATGAACTCAGTCATTGGGTCTTCAAGAATGTCAATGAATGCACCAACATAAACAAGGAAGTGAACCCTGTTGAACTTAGGATAAACACCCACAAGACAATTGGATAATAGGAAGATATATAAATGCCCACCCTATGAGGCAAGATGGAAAATCACACCATTGAAAGATGATTGAACATTTGAAGAATGACCTCAAATCACATACCTTTGATTTGACCCATGTTAATTTGACTTAATCTAGAAATAATCAAACAATAATAAAATTGTATGAAAAATTTAGCTGCATATTATCAGGTGTTACTGATTTTCAAAGCAGATGAGCCCTTCCTCCATAGAAGGCTGTTGCAATACAATCTTCCAACCTCATTTTCCACCTCTCTCTGTTTTTTTTGTGTTAAACTTCCTAAGAAATTACATATGCTCACTGTTTCCCTTCTACTGCTGTTGTCCTCAAGTCCTGTAAGTGTCAAATTCTCCAAGCCCTCTTTCCTCATTAAATCTTAAAAATTTTAATTGTCTCTTTCTGATTGTAAGTATAAGGGCCCTCTTCATCCCATTTTCCATGGAAGGTCCTTATTGCCCACGTTCTGTCCTTATGAAGAACCGTATCTCTTTTGCCTCTTCTCTCATCATCATTTGTGAGGAAATTGTCTCACATTCATTGTAATTTAGGATTATCAATATTACATAGCAGTTCAGTGCTCTTTTCTTTACTTCTAATAAAATTTTCCTTTCTCTTAATACTTTGTTTAGCCTCTGGAAGGCATATTTCATTATTCAAATATTCCTTTATGGTTACTAATGATGATTATGTGAATATAATGCTATTATGATTAATTTTATGATCTTACAATTTTTAATTCAAATTTTCTTATCTCTTAATACTTTGTTTATTCAAATGTGCCTTTATGGTTACTAATGATGATTATGGGAATATCATAATGTTATTATTATGATTAATTTTATGATCTTACAATTTTTAATATTTATAATAATTAAGAATATTTCTGTTTTATAGGATCATTTTTAGTAGGTGTATTTGTAACGATTATAATAACCTAATCTTTCCCAGTAATGAAGATGATAATCAATACAATTGCTTATTCAGTTATGTCATGGGTGGAAAGTAATGAAACTGGTTTTTGATGACCCCATTTTATTGGTGAATATGAAATATATACACTACAGTTCAAAAGTTTGACGCCAACCCCAGAATTAGCATGAGATGAACTTGACAGAAGAGAGGAAAAAAAAAATGAATGAAAAAAAGAATGGAATCAATTATCAAACTTATACTTTGAGAAACTTTTGCAACGAATGCCAAAAATTTGTGCTGCAGTAATCAAGGCTAAAGGAAGTTATTTTTACAAGAGCAAAATTTAATCATAAAATGCTTTTTTCTTTTTGTTACAATAAAATTTCTAATAAAAATCATGACTCACTTTTTTTAACCATTTATCATATTTTTCTCTTATTTAAAGTACAACTTATATATATATATATATATATATATATATATATAAAGTTCACCAGCATATGCAGTATTGTTTTGACTTGAATTGAATCCCTTCTTTTGTATACCTATGATCGTTAACACAATGATTCACCTGGCTCCTTTGTGTATCTAACACCACTGAAATGGTTTGGTCTAGTTATTATCTTAATGACCAATTTCTATAACCATTTCAGGGATTTTTCATTTTTTTCTCATGAAATAGAGTTAAAGGATGGATTACATATATATTATATGGAAAGACAAAATTCTCATCAGTGGACTAATAGGGGAGATGGGTGGTCCTTTAAAGCTGATTGTCCATAAATGGGAAGGGATTATTTTTGAGTTATAAAACCACTATAGTAACTACCAGTAGTTATGATCATAATGTAAATACTATAAACATGTATATATGGCACAAATAAATATATACTTGATATAGATATATTAATTAAAATAACAAAAATAATAGATTTCTCACAGTTACTTTCTCACGTATGCGCTAATGTATTGTACTTTATATGCTGTACAGCCATCTTTGAAAGGGCCATCACCACCACCAAGTGGTCACTTTGAGAACTAATAAAACTTGTTCAATTAAGCTTGCAATTTTTTAAATACATCACTGATGATTTGGAAGTTTTTTTCCTGTGGATTTATTTTTATTTTGCCTGCAGATTTTGTCTGTTGCAACCGAAGTCTATTGATGGGGGAGGGGTCTGTAGATGAGAGGTTTGTCTGTATGTGTAATATATATATAGACACAGTGGAGTAATGAATTGCAGCTCAAATTGAGGAATCAAAGAGCTAAGTTTGAATTCCAGTCAAATTTGTTACATTCACTTAAGTGCTAATACCCTTGGGAAAGGTATGAATCTACGTCTTCTACACTCCCCAGCTGTTGATAGCAGAGTTCTATAGCCTTGGGTGGCAACCAGTCGATAGGTGAAACATCTAGGAATTTAAATAAAAAATTGTATGAACATAAGAGTGATCTTCTATGAAGGAATATATTCAGTGCATTTGTCATTCATTATAATCAGTCTGACCATAATTTTGATTTAAAGAATGCAGTTTTGATTAAAAGAGAAAAAAAAATTATTAAGTTGTAATTATATAGAAAGTGCACTAATTTCAAAATCCTCTATGATAAATTTACATCCAGGATCATATAACATATCTCTTTTTCTCACAAAATTGCTACTAATACAATGTGGTTTATTTAAAATTAATAACGGTATGAATTTCCTCATTTTTCACCTTTTTTATATATAGGACTAATTCAATCAATAAAACTGGTATTAGTCTGAGGAAGTTCCTTCCTTCTTTTGTTCTAAAACATGTGACTAAAACGTCTGACATATATATATATATATATATATATATATATATATATATATATATATATATATATATATAAACACACACACACACACAAGTACAGGGTTGGTACACATGGAATAAAATTCCAATAACCAAAAAACACTATTTTTAAAAGAGTGCTCAATACCAAGTAGAGCTAATAGTATTTATTCAAAATTATAACATATACATGTTATAAGATCACTACAAAAGTTGCAATTTTGTTTTAACAGTGTTGGTGTCTTACAAAGTGATCACTTCATAAACTTGAAACAAAATTGCAACTTTAGTAGTGATCTTATAATATGTATGTTATAATTTTGAATAAATACTAAATATATATATATATATATATATATATATATATATATATATATATATATATATATACATACATACATATGTGTGTGTGTGTATATATATGTGTGTGTCTGTGTGTATATATATATACATGTGTGTGTGTGTGTGTATATATATATATATATATATATATATATATATATATATATATATTGAATATGACAGTAAAGGAAAACTAAATTAATTTTCTATTTCGCTTTTCCAAAATTCTTACATTTTATTGTTTGGCGAGAGTAAGTTTTTCAATTTTACTGTCAAGTACAAGACTGTGTTTCTTGTCAGAAATCAAATACTTATATCAGACATACTACCACCTCCTTGAATAGATGCCTCATATGTCACTTATCTAATCAAAGTGCTACAAAAAAAATCTAACGACTAACAATTTACAAGACCCCTTAAGGAAAATTCTGGTCGAAAACAATAAAGTTTTATATAAATCACATTGCTGGAAACATCTCTCTGTGAGAGAAGCCCTGTATATGAAACATCTCACTCTCACTATCAATCTCACCTTATTCAACAGTGGAATGGAATGTTGAAAGTTTTTTAAAAAATAGAAAAGTAGTGGCCAAAAGGACTTGAGATGCTGGATAAGCTAAATGAAAGATTAAATAAATTTTCTTTGTCTGTCATATTCAACAAAACATGTTTAAAAGAAAGGCTGCTGCTCAAATATACATGTATGTATGTGTATATATATATATATATATATATATATATATATTACTTCAAACATTATTTTACTGAACACTTATTTGAAATAGACGTCTCATTTTTATTTATTAAACAGTGTGTATTATGTATTGGCCTGTGCATTCAAGAAATCTTAGTAAAGAAAATGTTTCCTCCAACAGGGATTGAACCTACATTCTACTTTGTGGGCGGAAATTAAATTTTATATTTATCATTTATAAATTTTATATTTATCATTCTTTTTCAAATTTTCTTCTACATATTGCAATCAAAAGCAACTTATATGTTTAAAGAAAACCTTGTCCAAAATTAACCATGATTTTCATGTTTTTCCATATTCCCCACAAAAGTCCTGATTAAATATATTTTATTTTAAATAGATGTTTATCCTTTTTGTAATCAATTTTGGGACTGATTCCATTTTAAGATCAAATCTTTCATTTATATAAATTCTTAACTCTCTTCTCATATTCTGTATACTTATGTTGACTTGTAAGTTCCAGAAATCCTTGAAAGTAAACCATTAATAATTAGTTTAATCCTAATTTGATGGTTCTGCTTGGATTGCCATTGATTTCATCAGATATTCCCATACTCTTCCTTTTAATATGCTTCCTCATCTGACCTTATTCTATAAACAACTTTCATTAAAACTTCCAGTCTAAATGCATGTACACAGTTCACTTATGCTTTCTGTTTCCATACAATCCATTCTAGATCTCTGACAACCAAAAGAGAATTTACCGTATAGCTCACTGATAGTATTCATGTACATATAAGATGCACTGTTTTGTTCATACAAGAGTGCCAATATGACATTTACACAGAATCTAGAAACATCTGCTTCAGGCTTCTTATAACATAATCATTATGAAAGCACAGACACTTGATTTCTGTTAAAACTAACAAAGCTAATTTATATTTTACAAGTTTACTGATACCATAAAAAATGTAGTAAGATTTTTGGATATTTAATAAGTACAATAAAAACTATGATTTTTTTTTTAATCATTTCACTCCAAGCAAGGTAATTAAGTTACTAAGACTGCAAGGGGTTACTTAGTGTAAGAGAATATGAGAAAAACTAAACAATATTAAGTAGAGAACAATAAAGAACAGGAATTAAGAAGACAGAAGATAATGATTGACATTGCATTTAGATTTTTGAAAATCCCTTTTTCCATTTATCTCAAAGCTAAAAATAATCCAAGACAAGCATTTTATTTACCAATTTGAAAATAACAGAGAATTCTATTTCCACTATGTCATCAGAAAAGTTCAATATATAAACATATGAAACTAACCGTTTTCTATATAATAGGATCCATTATATAGAAAAGGATTAACAGTTAATCCTTTCTTCTTGCTTTCAGTGACATAGTTAATCTTTTCTTCTTGCTTTCAGTGACATAGTTAGTCTTTTCTTCTTGCCTCCAGTGACATAGTTAGTCTTTTCTTCTTGCTTTCAGTGACATAGTTAGTCTTTTCTTCTTGCTTTCAGTGACATAGTCTTTTCTTCTTGCTTTCAATGACATAGTCTTTTCTTCTTGCTTTCAGTGACATAGTCCCTTCTTCTTGCTTTCTGTGATGTAGTTAGTCTTTTCTTCTTGCTTTCAGTGACATACTCGTTTATATTGAAAGTTTTCAACTCTCCTTCACAAACAATCATGTCTGTTAGAAAATAGCACTTCTCTGCTACAATTAGATTAATTCAAAACAATATTTTCCTTTGTCAATTAGTTGGTCCTTTACAAACTAGTGGATAACAATGGAGACTGATCAAGTGTTAAATTATACAAAATCAGAAGTTTTGTGTCCCTATTAATGCCTTAGCATGTAATATTAAACTTTCATTTTACAATGCTAGAATTGCTGAGCTTGACATTAGGCATAAATCAACAGATTACTTCCTGTTTATTCAGTAGGCTTTGTTACAAATACCAAAGTGAAACCTGGCATTTTTTCTCTTTGACATGGTGTAGTAGTTAGCAAGCTACTCTTACTGCCTAATACAAGCTGGGAGGGGTTTTAATAATCAGGGTGGATCAGAATCTTTCTCATTATGCAATAAACAAGGGGGTCTTAATAAAAGGCAGGGTCAAAGAGCACAAAATAAATGGGATGATCTTAAGTTCAGTGTGGTTGGAAAAATTCCTAAAATAAATTTCCCCTCACAATTTATTATGCATTTAAGAGTAGTCTTGTAGACTACAGTAATAAATTTAATCCTCATAGAGAAGATTAGATATTATATAGCAGTTCAGCAATATTTTATTTATTTTCTAATGAAATTTTCCTATCTCTTAATACTTTGTTTATTTTATCGAAGGCATTTTTCCCTATTTCAATGTACATTCAGATTTCTGTGTCAAAATTGTTTTCATCTCTCTTCTTAGTTCCTGTTCTGTTATGTAGTGATTTCACAGTGGAGGCTTGTATTTGTACTAAGTCAGTCCTAAAATAGGTTCGACGTACAAAATGTTAGGAACTTGATATAATAGGTAATGACGCAGTAATCTAGTTGTGGTGGCACATACTTTAATATCCGACTAACGGTCGTCCGACATTGACCAACTCTCTGAGCAACTGCTACTACTACTCCTACTTATTATAGTTATAGGTGGGAGAGTCTATTAACTATAGAATAGGTGTGTTCCATTATAACATGTTATTTTGTTGTTCTCACTGTTTAATAATGTTTTCTTTTTCTTATATTCTTTCACACTCAGTAACCTCATGCATCTTGGTGGCTTTTTTGCATTGCTTGGGGTGAAATGATTAAAAAAAAAAGAAAATTTAAACTGGGAAAACTTCCTCTTGAGAGTCAGTTCCACAGAACAATGTTTGGGAGAAGAAGCTGTTCAAGTGGAACTCAATTCTCTCCAATGGAATACAGAGGGAATGAGAGTGGTTTGCTACAATGTGCGTAGCATGAAAGGTCCTAGCCATGAAGGTAAGGACTGGTGGAACTAAGGAATGTAGTTTTGTCTGAGCACTTTTTATGGAAGTAGCGATAGAGCAGTGAGAGGCTTACTATATCACATCTGTGAGACAGGGATTGCAGGGTGGAAATTAATTTGTCACCCTTAAGGATGTGGAGATGTTTTTGAATTCTACTGAGACTGGAAAGTGAAAACTGTGCAGCTCCTGCCCATAAGTGGACATTTTTTTTTATAAACAAGGCAAATTGAAACCATAGCAAAGATTTTCGCCACTTGAGAACTTCAAAGAAAATTATATAGCAACTGTACTCTATTTTAGGGCTGATCTGGCTCTTTTAATGGTAGAAGACAGCAGAGTCAGTTACTTAATAATAGAGCATTACAGGGAACTGGCCACTTTTCCTGCATCTTTAGCAATGAATCGTATGTATGAGTTCCACTTGAGGTCTGGGTTGAGTTTAAGGCCCAAATGTCACTCAAGGCACAAGACCCCCAGAGAGAACATCCATTCATCATGAATGGTAGTAGTTCAGGGTCCAATCAGTGATGATAGAAAGTAACTAGTTTGGTTGGATGGCTACTTGGGAATACCAGGTGCTGTAAGCTTGGATATGCGGTTGGTGTAGAATATAATGACTTGAAACTCTTAATCGGATAGCTGAGTTCCAATACCAGTTCAGGTCATTATATCTACTTACATGCAGATATCCTTGGGAAAGCTATGAATCCACCTCTTCTCCACCAGCTATGGGTTAATTAGTAAGTCATTGTTATCTCACAAAAATCTTTGCAGTCTAAAAAACTTATTTTCTGGTTTTAAATAATCTGCAATGAGTTGATAAGACTCAAAAAAACAAGCTCCAGCTCACACATAGAAGCAATGCTTCATTTTTAGTCTAATCTGACTCTTGTAAAGATAACGCATATCAAGAGGAGTCAGGTACTTTCTGGGACAATTCTTCTGGTGTCTTAACAAGGGATCATACATAGATATGTGGCTTCCCTTTGTCTTTTCTACAAGTATTTCCATGGCAACTGTTCTGATGTGCTTTTTTTTTTCTGGTGCCTCGACTACATGAATTTAAGCATGCTACTAGATTGGCAACTAGGTGTCATCGTTTTACTGTTGAACTAGCTAGATGGAACCACCATTTCTGCTCTAACAGTTTATTTTCTTACACTTCTTACCTGGTTTCTTTCTGATTTCTTGCTTCCCTGATAACTACAACCTTCCAAAATTTAAATGCAACATCTTCTGTCTTCTTAAGCCTTGTTCCTTTATTGTCTTTTCCTCAACCCTCCCCACTAAAAACTTCTCATTGTCTTTCATTGCCTGTAACCCCTGTATTCTCATGGTATTGTCACCTTGCATGAGAGAAACAATAAATAAATAAAAAATATGAGTTCCCCTTGAGGTCTGGAGTAAACTTGAGACTCAATAGATGTTTTCAAGCATGGAGTCTTGTTGAAAGTGCAACTGTTCATCATGACAGAAGAAAATTTAGGGTCAGATTCGTGATGATGACATGATACTAACTTGTAAAGGTAAAGCATGGCAGAAGGAGTTGGATACTTTCTGGAACGATAGAATAAACCGATCTACTTAAGCAGAAGCAATGTAAATTGTTGAAACAGAATGACACAAGTTCAGGAAGATTCAAAATAATTGGCTGGATACCAAGAGAAAATGAGAAGAATTCTTTTATGCACCAAATTCTTTTAACATGTTGGTGATCTGGCTCTCCAGATTTTTTTTTTACTCTATGTAACTTTGACCCTTTACTGTTCATCTTTGGCTCTGTTCTGCTGTACAAACTCATTAGATAGATAACTCGCTGCATCCTCTGCTTTTCTTACATTCTTTATGTCCTGTGAGTGTTAAATTCTGTAGTCCTTTCCTCACTGTGTGTCTCTTTCTTATTCTGCAAATATAAGTTTCATTGTAGTTTTTGAATTCTTTAAGACTTCTTCATTGCTTATATGTTCTGTCCAAAGCAAAAAATAACATTGGACCCAATATATGGCATTTCGCGGTGACAGTGCCATCTTCCATAATATAATGTCATCATGCGGCTCTGTATGAGGAAGACAGCATTGTTTCTTACATGTCTGTACACCATATTGGATTGTGCTACATTCGCCATCTCTCGTTCATGTTTTTTGTTTTTTGTTTTTTTTTTTTAAATTTTTGCTCTTCATTATGGCTCCCAAGTGTAAGGCAAACTTCTGGGTGATTATGTAGATGAGTTCCAACCTATGTTGAAAACCAGGTTACGTTGTACCATAGGAACAAATCTTTGATATAAGTCAAGGACCCCTGTATATGAAACTTAGAGCAAAAGGGTGATATGACAGGTGATATTTGTACATTCCTTATTTCTTTTTGCATATGTAACTCATCCACATTTTTATAACATTTGAACAAAACATAGACAGGCAATGAAGATTGGAATGGATAAGGGAGAGAATGCAAAGATACAGGCAAAGTGTGAGAGATAAACAAATGCAAAACATAATGGATAATTTCAATTATCTGCCCTTTTGCAATCTCCATGAATCCAATTCATTATTCTTATTCATTATTTTTATTCATTATTCTTATTTGTTATTCCTATTTGTTATTGTTATTCATTATTTAGATCATTATTTGTATTCATTATTCATTATTCGTTATTCATTAGTCTTTATTCGTTATTCATTAGTCTTTATTTTTATTCATTATTCTTATTTATTATTTGTTATTCTTATTCATTATTATTTATTATTCGTTATTTTTATTCATTGTTCGTATTTATTATTTGTTATTCTTATTCATTATTCTTATTAATTATTTGTATTTATTAGTTCTTATTCATTATTTATTATTCATTATTCTTATTTGTTATTCTTATTCATATTTATTAGTCATCATTCTTATTCATTATTCATAGTATTAATATGATCATGACAAAATAACAAATTTATGAATTTCACTTTCTCATCAGTTCTTTGATGTTCACTTTGCCAACAATAAATCTCTTCTTCTCTTTTTCTTTTCACTTCTTCTCTTTTTCTTTTTTCTTCTCTTTTTTTTTTTTCTTCTTCTCTTTTTCTTTTCTCTTCTCTTTGCTTTTTCTCATGCTCTTACCATTTGTCCACTGCAGAAAATCCACACTCAACTTTGCGATGATCATAGAATCTAAAACAATATTCCTTTCCCCATTAGTAATGCAATTTTTATATTCTTTTTGGTGGTCAGAAATTTGCACGTTGCCAGCAAAATCTTCTATTTGTGTGAATGTAACATTCTTAAATATTCACCTTATGTGTGGCCATCTTTCTTCTGGATTTCTTTACATTCAATGCATGTGCGCACTCTGTGTCGACAGAGAAGTTATTTTTTCTTCATTTGCTTTTACCTTCAGTTCTCCAACCACAGTTGTATTAAAGTTTATTAAGATCTTGGCAAAGACCATCCTTTTAACATTGTGGACTGACATTACATAATCACAAAAAAAGAATTGTACCAAATAAAAGAAATCACATCAGTTGAGGACTACCAACAGCAGATGGATAGCACATGTAACTCAAAGAGAAAATAATAACATAACCAAGATGTTTATATTTCACACTACTTCAAGTAAAAGAGGCTTATGGCCTCATCATGTTGAAACACCAGTTCGCATACAATCACCAAAATTAAGCAACTTTAAGCCTGATCAGTACTGAGATGGGTGACTATTTGGGAATATCTGATATGGTAAACTTGGATGCATGGATAGTGTAATGGATAATGGTTCAGATTTGTCAATTGGGGAGTCAAGTCCTAATTCCAGTTGGGTTTTTTATATTCACTTACATGGAAATTCCCCTGGGAAATCTATGAATCCACCTCTTTTCTCCACAGCTATGGGTTAAGTAGTAAGACTTGTATCATTAAACCATTATTCTTAGAATCTAAAACTATTTTCTGGCTTTAAATAACCTGCAAAGGGTTGATAAGCTGCTGAAAATGAATCACTCAAAAACAACTAAATAAAAGGTTAAGAAGGAAAACCCTTTTAATAGTGAAAACAGTGATAAAAAAAACTGTTTTCCTGAAAAATTGTTTCAAGAAAAAGATTTTATAGATTTTAACCAAAGTCTGTATTGGTTGTTTGGTCAATGGCTGCAAAATGTTTCCTTGGTGGAAAATGACTAATATTACAATTAAATAAATAAGTTATATACATCACCATTATCAATGGATCAACTGCAGTTGGATATCCATGACCAGTTTTATCTATACATTAGTCCTCCATTACAATTGGTAGTTGCTCCTTTAATAAATTGGTATCTTTATTCAATAGCTCAATGAAGGTCTCCCACAAGGTTGTTTCTCTTATATAAATGCTCAGATGGAAACTTTGTGAATGATTTCATTCTTGCTTCTCTGGCAATGTCCACTGAATCTTACTCTCCTCTCAGCAATTGTATCTGTATTTGGCAAGTCACCATTGAGTGTTTCGTTAGTCATATGTTGCTACCAACTGACATTTTTTTTTAAACTATTCTCAGCATCTTGGTATAACATTATACACTGTTATGTTATCAAATGCTTGTTCAAAAGATATAACCTTTTTATCCCTTAAAGATTTCACATTTTTCTCCAGTCAATAAAAAGTAAAGATAATAAATAGAAAAGAAGAAAAGACCTTACAAATAATGAAGAATATGGTAAGGAATTTTACCAATATCTGTTTTCCTGATAATCTTCTGATTATAGCATGATTATTGTTGTCAAGAGCATTGTCTGGCGGCAACATTAAAATCAATAGTTTGAGGCTAATACTGTCCTGTAGGCAGGGAATTCCTTTTCTAGTTATTTGCTTTCAAAGTTGACTGCGTACAGATGATGTGGTAAAATGATAATGAAGATGATGATGATAATGAAAGAAATGGTAATCTTTAACTTTTGTGCCTACAAAAAAAAAATGGTGTGTCAAAAGGACAGTTTTTTCCTTGACTCCATTATTATTTTAACTACCTTCACTCCTCAGCAATGTTTATTGTTTTAAAAAGTTATGATTAGAATTTTAATCGGCAGTGGCACCTACTTGCTTCAGAGCATTGGGATCATTATCCTCTTTCTTTATTCCCTTTCTCCTCTCTGGTGGCAGTAATGGAGATGACTGGGAAGGCCTAGAAAATGAAGCCAAAGAGAGTTTGATGATACCATTTATATGAATTTGATTTTGGTGGTCAACTCTGCATGATGGAGAAGCCCACACACTTGGCCAGAAATGCCTCCCTTGCAGGTTGAAGAATTTTAATAAAATCTACACATATGGAAGAGAATTTATACATTTTGTTCTTGAGAATTGACAACAAAAATAGTAAACATGGTTAGGCATGATTTCAATACTCATTGCTGCTAGATCAGGGCACACCAGCAGTACCTCACAATACCACCAGATGTTACATTTTATGTATCACACACTAGGGACGCCAGATCCATACGGATGCAGCCTTTTAATACATTTCCTCTTTTCTGTTGGTGAAAATCCAAGTTTATTCAGGTATGCCAAGGCCGAGTTGGCAATAAAACTTTGGCATCAAACTTTAATGGGAAATATATTGGTAGTCCAACCATTTCTTATACTTTGCCCTTGCATATCTTCAGACATTTCCAGTTTACGTTCAAGAGCTCAGTCAATATTTTTCTGAAAAGAAAACATTACATACAATTATATTTATACATATATCAATACACACACACACACACACACACACACACACGCATCCACACACACACACACACACACGCATCCACACACACACACACACACACGCATCCACACACGCATCCACACACACACGCATCCACACACGCATCCACACACACACACACACACACATCCCACACACACACACACACGCATCCACACACACACACACACACACACACACACACACACACACACACACACACACACACACACACACACACACACACACAGATATATGTGTTTTATTAAAGCTCACAGTCAAGGTTTGTTTTAATATTTTAGAGCTTTTCTCTTGTATTTTGCACAAGATAAATGATATTTGCTTTCGTTGTCTATAAAAACTGTACATAAAAGATTAAGTGCTTTCTACTAACATCAGTCATTTTACTTTCAAGAATGAAACCATATTAGGGCTGTGAAATTCAAGAAATAAAATATGTAGTATCTATCTATCTCTCTGTGTCTCTCTCTCTCTCTATATATATATATACAGTCTGTTCACTATCTATGAAATTAATATATATATATATATATATATATATATATAGAGAGAGAGAGATAATGAACAGACCGAATTAGATAATGAACAGAATTAATTATATAGATAGTGAACAGACTGAATTAGATAAATAGATAATAACTATACTTAGATTCGTAGCTAATGGCTAGGATTAGATAGATTGGTAGTTAATGAATAGAATTAGATAGGTAGATGATGAACAGAATGAATTAGTGAACAGATTGAATTAGACAATGATCAGACTGAGTTAGTGAACAGACTGAATTGAATAGTAGACTTATATTGGTAGATAATGAATAGAATTAGATAAGGGATAGACATACGTAGACTGATAAATAAACAGACAGGCTAAGTTTAATAAATAATGAGCAACCCCGAGATAGATATACAGAGAAATAATCAACATACTTAGATGTATAAATAATATATTTATTTGTCTCTCATCAGAGTTTTGATATGTTCTGAGATTCACTTTTCAATAGACAGTATTTTCATTTCTTTTTATATATCACATTTTTCTCAAAACATGTTAAGATATAATATGAAATTATTTGCTTTTGTTTTTTTTTTTCATAAAAGATGTCACTTTGTCGAAGTCTTATTTGAAGTTATTCACAAGATATAAACTTTAAGTTATGTTTGTAACAAATCATTTTCATTTCCAGTAGAGATATATACATATGTCTCTTTCTCTCTCTCTCTCACTATATATATATATATATATATATATATATTATAACATAAAATAATAATAGTAATGTCACTTACTATATAATTTGATGTATATCAAGATAAACAGAATTTCTGCTACTAAAGTGCTCAATAAGAATCTAGAACAGTAATTTTTGAATTAGAAGTAATATATTTTCAAAATAGTTATTGGAATAAACTGCTGATAAGTATTTTGTAAATATATGTTGGAGTTGGATGAGTCTAATGGTGATTACGAAGATGTTTGGAGTGATCATTAGCGATGGCAACATTATGTCTTCATTCATCTTCCCACACGGACTTAGACTCAACACAGAGGCCTACATCAAGTCACTTGAGGGGTTAGTGCTGCTCTGAGTCAAGAAGGTGACTGCTTGAAGACTCTATGTATGGCAACAGGACTTGGCACCCTGCCATACAATCAGGATAACCCAGTCATGGCTGTCAGACAATTTCTGCGACCATATCACACCTTACATCTGGCCACCTAACTCCCCAGACTTCAACCCCTTTGATTATTATGTGTGGGGTGCAGTTGAGTGAGAGACCAACAAAACTCCTTGTAACACCAAAGATGAACTGAAAGCCAAGATTATGGAAGCATTCACCAACTTAAACAAGGAGACCGTTCAGAGGAGTTACAGGAGATTTCAAAATCATCTGGAGGCTGTGGTTGAAGTCGATGGCAATTTTATTGATTAAATTTACTCTTTAGTATTTCAAAATATTTTTTGTGTACTTTTGGTAAATATATCAGTTAAAATGAGACATCAGTGTTATTTTTATTTTTTGCATAATTTAGACAACAATATATCCATCTCAACATGTGTGTGTGTGTGTGTATATATACGTGTGTGTGTGTGTGTGTGTGTGGAGGACAAGAAAATTATAGGTAGTAACCAAATTTCAGATCATAAGGTAATCCTTAATAGACCAAAAATAAAAAAAGATGATTTTTCCAATCATGTAACAACAAAAGGAGCTTATGCTGTAACCACATTAGACACACCAATTCGTTCACTAACTCAGTCACTAAATCTACTTTCAAAATCTACCACAACTCTAAGTGTAGAAGTCATAACATAATTTACTTATTAGAATGCACACAATGTCAGAAACAATATGTGGGTAAATCTGAATAAACCTTTCACTACAGAATCAATAATTATTGGAATCGGATTAAATCGGCTCTCCATGAAAGATTATTACCTGTAGGACAACATTTCTGCCTAGAAAAACATGATTTTAAAAGCCCTGCCAAATTCACTATAATTGAAAAAATAGAATTAGACAGAAAAGATAACATTAGAAAAATTCTAAATGAACAAGAAGACAAATAGATTTTGCGCTTCAAAACACTTTGTCCAGATGGGCTTAACCACAAATTTAACAACATAGATAGAATTAATGTACAACCCCATAAATCAAGCCCTATTCATATTTCTCACCCACACAAGACAAATATGCTCCCAGAGGTGTTGAGGTCTCACAACTATACTAATATATACACTAACACACATCATACATATTCCCAAAGAACAAATGATAACATACACTTAACATGCACACATCCCCTTCCCAGCAACCAATAAAACTGTCAAAATGACCAAGAAGGGAATTCTGAATCTTCCCAGCCTCTACCTTAAAAACAACTTAAAAGAGGCTGTTTGACCAACACAAGGACTGATCAAAACTAATGATAAAAAACAAATGAAAACTACAGATAAAGTTCATTTTCTTCAGAAAGTCATTCATTCCTGTAGTTCAATACTGCTAACAAGCAGGAAATTTTTTTTCTCCTGATGATGGCCATGCTAGCCGAAACTAGTCCAGGAATCTAACTGAAATAATAAAACCAAAAAGATATTAATATACAACCCAGTGTGTCTGAAAATTAAAATTTTTTAATGTTTTGAATGTTTTATTGTTTAAAATACACACACACACACATGTATGTATGTGTGTGTGTGTGTATATATATATATATATATATATATATAATCAGATTGTTGCCTGTTATCCCATTACCATTCTTTATTTTTTAAAATAAATTTCCATAATGTTACATTATTTGTCTACAAGAATGTTTTTGCTTTTACTTTCCTGTCTCCAAATATAACAATATTTTTAAAAAGTTGATGAAAATTTCCCTAAAAACCAACAGTAAATAAATACAAAACTGTTTTTGAATGTAAAGTACAAAATGAAAAAAAATGTAGAAATTAAATATTAGCAAGAAAGCTAAAAATCTTCAGCAATTGAAAATCGAACAATCACATAAAAATGTCAAACAATTTTGGTAAAAAAAAAAACTTGATGAAACCAAATTGCAGTCAAATTGATATAAAAAATATTTAAATGATAATAATAACAATGGTAAGAAAATTAAAAATAAATCCGAAGAAACAATAAATCTATATTTTATTCAGAAAAACTTTCATTCTATGAATTTAAGAAAATAAACTAAATAATAATTGGTAATTATTAAAAATCTAAAATGTTATTAAACATCTAAATTAAACAATCTAAGCTAATTAAAAAAAAATTTCTTTTCAGTTTGTTAATTTTTCTCTCCAGAATATATCATCAGTTAGTCAGTTATGTGCCATGTGTGATACACGTTTAGGCAATCATGTATCTTTCGATACATGACTGACAAGGCAGAGTTTTTTCCTGCAGTAGGTTGCCATTTCTTTCTGCGATAGACAAGTTGTCATCCGAGGCTATAGAAACTGGACTGTCCTGCTATTTACCCATAGTTGGGAGGAGAAGAGGATTCATACCTTTCCCAAGGGTATTAGCACGTAAGTGAATGTAATGGATTTGATTGGAATTCAAACTCAGCTCTCCGATTCCTCAATCCGAGCTGCTATCCATTACTCCACCGTGAATATGTCATACATATTTATAATCATATATTCTATATCATGCTTAGAATATTGCTGCCACATATGGTTAGGTGCTCCTGATATTTATCTTGAGCTGCTTGATAAAATCCAAAGAATCAGCATTATTTACATTGTTCAAACTTTATTGTCAAGTTCATGACGTTTCAGCTGTTGTACACTCTGGCCTTCTTCAAATGATTGGAATTTTGAAGTGAACCCTTTATTTTGTCCACCGGGCTAGATTGTTCTAGTTTCACATGCCATGCCTCAGTTATCTCCCTTTAACAATTTGTTTTTTGTTCACCATTACAATAGTGTCAAGCAACCAACACTTTTATCCACTGGGCCATGTGTCCTTGAGGACATCACTGTATGAATTTTTGAGACTTATAAACCTAATAACCTTATAAACTTATAAACCTAATGTCTCGGTAACCATTTTTTCACTAACTTACAGTTGAGCTGGATAGGTGTAACTGCAAATTTTATGCTAACAGTTTCTTTTCTTGCTTGTAGGACTCTCTCTTTTGGCTCCATATTTTCCAGCCAACTATAATCTTCAAAAATGCAATGTCAATCTGATTACTCTTTTTATTCCTGCACAGTAGTAATGTAAAGTAAATTTCAGTTGTTGTAAGAAGCTGTTTTTTTTTCTGCCAATTCACATATTGTTTTCTGTGCACAACCTACACTGAGACTAATCTGAAATGATCTGCCTGCACATCATATTGGCTCTGTAATCGAACAATTTAGATGTCAGTATGATCATGATGATGTAGGTAGAACATGTCAAAGTTTTGAAACTCAAATCAACCAACAGCTACCAACTAATATTAACAAGGGAAAGGTGAACATTTTACATATGTGTGTTAATGTATTAGGTTCAGCAATAGCTGAATATTTGATTAAAAGCCAGCAGTATACCCCATCTTATAGCCTGGACATGTTCTTAGTGCTTAGTAGGGCTAAGTCCGATTGTCATTTGAAAATGTTGGAATCGGGATACATTAAGTCCTACCAGCCATCTCTCTGTAAGCAGAAAGAGTGGTTGATAAGCTAAAAGGTAATTAGCTTTTAATTTATATTTTCTTGCATATAACATTTGTCTGTGGCTATATATTTTTTAGTCACAGTACATATATTGTGTCCTTGATTTTTGCTCTGACAAGAAATGACTGATAAACCATTTTAATTGTTATATTTTAGTTTTACCATTTTACAGTAATATATTTTTTATTTACTTAATAAAATTTTGTACCCTTGTAAAAATATATATATGAATAAATTTTAGCTGAGAATCCAACTAAATGGTAAATATGTAAAACAATTTGGAAAACTTCTGTCTTGACATGTTGCACAAATAAATATATAAATGAATTTATAAATAAATGAATTAAAAAAATCTGAGTTCAAACTAGTAAAAGATTTAATTTCTAAAATGATACAGTTAAAGTAAAAGTCACATGTCAGCTGCATAACAAAAAGATGTGGCATTCACCATATATATATATATATATATATATATATATATATATATATATATATATGGTGATTGCCACATCTTACTCAAATGGGCTTACAATCACTGAAGTTAAGCAACATCAAGCCTGTTAAGTATCTAGATGGCCAACCACTTGGCAATAACAGATACTGTAAGCTTGGTGATGCATATGGTGTAATAGTTAATGGCTCGGAGCTGTTAATACTCACTTACATACAAATACCCTTGGGAAAGGTATGAATCCACTTCTTCTCCCACCCCAGCTATGGGTTAATTAATAAGATTTGTAATACTAAAACCATTATTATTAAAAGAAAAAATTGTATACAAAATATTAAGATTTTGGCATTAAATAACCCATAGAGGTTGATATGCTACTAAACAATAAAAAGCTTATTCAAATGAGAGCCACCGCCTCATGCTTCACATCAGTTGTAATGTCTTCCACCTCATTTCAGCATCTGTAAGAAGTCTCATGAGACCACCATTTGATTTCATACATATCATTCATATATAACAGGTAAACTCTGTATCCTTGATTGAGTTAATTGCATCTGCATGCCCAACTTCTTTCCTGTCTACCACAATGTGCCTTCTCAGTTCAGATGATGATCTGTAAACCTCATTGCAAACAACACAGATATTGTTGACAGGACAATGACACAAGCTGGTATAGTTAGCTTGCTTCCAATTGTTATGATGACCTATCAGATGGTTTACATAACTTACCTTCAACAACAGCATGCACTCATATACACAACATTTCCAAGACGGCATATTAGTTGGCAAATCAGAGTGAGTGCCTCATGTTTGATTTGAGTATGTCTGAGACATTCATTCACCCTTATAAAGTGACTCCAAACTTTGTATGATTTAAACTCAGTTCTTCCCAATGTTGCACATCCATGTGCAATACATTCAGATTATCGTTCAAATTATCTTTTAGCCTCTTCCTTGAATTGTGTTGTGGATGATTTCCTGTTATCAGTTCCCCCATTGAAAAATCATATGGGAATCCTGTTATCCCCCCATCCTCACAATATGTCCTGCTCTTAAGGGTTATTATTCTTTCAATGCTGTTGCATGCAGATCTTTGAAGGACAACTGTGTCTGGAATCAAAGCCTGCCATTTGGTTTCAAGGATTCACCTCAGGCATTTGTGGGAGAGAACAATGTAATAGTAAATAGATAAGACAATTTAGGAACTTCTATTCTGACAAAACAAAAAAGGGGTGGGTTGAACAAGAAATGGTTGTTATAATTCGACATGTTTCAGGATTTCTATTTCTGTCATCAGCCTAAGTTTTATATTGATTTAATTTTTAAATTCAAATACCACAATACAGACAGTAATTCAAAATTCTATGAATAAGATAATTCAGTAATTCAAAATTGTTAGGAAAATAAAAAAAAAAAAACAGCATTGTTTCTTCAATAAATACATACATATATATATATATATATATATATATATATATATATATATACACACACACACACACATATATATATATATATATATATATATATATATATATATAAACATATATTGTTAAATATAACAGACAACGAATTAAATAAGAGATTATGTCTGATCATGAGCCATTCTAAAGTTTGTATATTTGCTTTAATTTCAGGTGAATATATATATGTTTATGTGTGTGTGGTAAATATATATATATATATGATGATTTGGAAAAGTTCTATTTTGAAATTTTATGCTGAAAAATCTGTATCCTGAGAAAAAGAAACATTTCAACACAATCTTCATTAGACATGTAAATATAAAAGTGCATACTTTTATATTTACATACGCTCGGTCCCCGGTATTGATCACAACTATATTTTTATCATATATGTTGTATCATTTTACAGTTAAAATGTCTAGATGTAAACATAAGTTCTATGTTAACAGATTCTTCACCCACACTTATCACTTGTGGAACACTCATCTGGCTTTT
Organism: Acanthosepion pharaonis; assembly: GCA_903632075.3. Taxonomy (NCBI): domain Eukaryota; kingdom Metazoa; phylum Mollusca; class Cephalopoda; order Sepiida; family Sepiidae; genus Acanthosepion; species Acanthosepion pharaonis. Next base: position 2,068,298 of record CAHIKZ030004155.1, on the reverse strand, counting down.
TGCATTCCAGTCAACTATGATCTTCAAAAATTTAAATGCAACATCAATCGTTATCTTCTGACTTTTTAATTCCTGTTCTTTTATCGTTCTCCCTCCTTAATAACATTTTCTTTCTCCCATATTCTCTCACATTCAGTAATGTTTTGGCATCTTAGTGGTTTTATTGCTTCCTTGGGAGTGAAAAGATTCAAATATATGGAGGCATGGTAGAGTGATGGACAACAGCAAGATTGAGGAACTGGAGAGCTGAGTTTGAATTCCAGTTGAAACCATTGCATTCACTTATGTGCTAATACCCTTGGGAAAGGTATGGATCCTCTTCTCACCCCCCCCCACAGCTATGAGTAAATAACAGAACAGACTGGGTTCAATAGCCTTGAGTGGCAACCGATTTAGGAACTCTGGGGACCTTGTGGCACATTGTGTACCAGTTCTCTGTATTTGACTTTTTCAAAAAATGTGGTTGATTCTGCACAAGACTTCACCAGTATAATCAAAGTTATGTACAGGTAGTCTGGCTGTCAGTTTCTAGGAACTGGGTTGCTTGATCCTCATACATCGAAAGCAATGTGTGTGTGTGTGTGTGTGTGTGTGTGTGTGTGTATATATATATATATATATATATATATATATATGGTACATTGGAAAGTCCTCAATCTAACATACTTAGTTGTATGGATGTGAATTTGTAACACTAGGCTTCACGCTTTTTTTTTTATAAACTATATATATATATATACATATATATATATATATATATATATAGTACAGCTAATAAATCTGTTGGTATATAATCCAAGTGGATTCTAGTAATATTAAGAATGATCCACAAAAGAGATAAATGTATTTATTATAACAGGAATCATTACCAGGGTTGAATAAGACTGATGTACTTCACATTGGTTGAAATAGATCTATCCCTATATGAGATAATTTTGGATTTTGTTGTGTAATATATATATATATATATATATATATATATGTATTGTGTATATTTAGGCAGAATACTTTCATTCAAACGGGTTTGGTTAAATAATTTAGACATATCATGGTGATTAGTTTTCATTGTGATCCTTTCAATTTTGTGGATTCAATTTTTGGTGCACTTAGAAAATTCAGTAAGAAAAATACAAAAATTTCCTTTCAAATAGTTTTTATTTTCACTAGTACTTTCAATCTCATCTTAGACCATCTTCAAGTTTAAGTTGTCTCTGAGTATGTTGTTCTGTGAATTTTAAAGGATCACAACAAAAACTAATCAACATGGTATGTCTAAATTATTTAACTAAACCTGTTTGAATATATATATATATATATTACTGAGGCATGTGTCATTAAAGACTACAATATTTTTCTATTTAATAATCTTTCTTTTGATTTTTTTTCTTGCTTTCTCACAAGTTTTTTTTGTTTTTGGGTCTAAGTTATTGAAAAAAGGCCCATTCCTTTCTGTTTTGCCAAGTGCTTTTGGTTGACGTCAACCATCATCATGGCTGTATGCTTTTGGCTTGAAGTAGGTTGCTTTTTATTTTTATAGAAAATATTTTTCAGTATTCAGGCTGTGTTGTTAGATTAGTTCATTAGCAGTTGGGAGGGGGTTGGTATTTATTGTTTGGGGATTAGTTATTGTATGTGTGTGTTTCTGCCAGTACTAAATCCTATTTTATTTATATTGGTTTTTGGGCTTTTAATTGTGATGGCTTTGACAATTTGTAAGCATTTTTTGCATTTGTTTTGTAGAGGATTTTGGTATTGTCGATTAGGATTTTTGTTTCAAAGGATTTGACTCTGTTGTTAGTGGTAGAATGTGTTGTTATAAGGTGATTTTTTTATGGTACTGGTTTCATTGATGGTATGTAAGACTACATGAGATTATATGCGGGTTACTATGCAGAGAAACACTCACAAAATGGGTATGTAAACACACACACACACACATATATATATATATATATATATATATATATATATATATATATATATATATATATATAATGTCTCTGTGTGTAGAACTTCATTGCACTTTTTTCTTGCAAACATTAAATTTGATACAACACCATTCATATGAAGCATAATTTTTTTCTTTTCATTTTTTAAAAACTTTCATTATTTTTAAGATGTTGCTAACAGTGAACAAGTTAGTTAGCAAGTGATTCAGTTTTCCTTCCTTGTTTGAGTGGGACAGAAATGGATGCTTATTGATTTTAATATTTCTTTTCAGCTTGTGTTGTTTTATTCTTAAAAAGAAAATAAAAAGGAAATTCTTCATTATTTTCTTCTTATTCACATTGTCTTTTGGGATATTTTTGTAAATTTCTCATGCATTAAAAATGCTTTCAGTGATTGATCTATTCACTAAACATTCAATACTTGTTAATAATAATAAAAATAAAATCTAAAAACAGGTGGCCTTTATTATCATTATTTTAATCATTCTCATAATTTTCAATTATGATTTGCCCAGATTAATTCAAGGCTAGAAAAAGGTTGTATATACAAAGCAAATAAGGAAGACAGAATTTAAAATTGATTAAGAATCAATTCACTTGTCTCTTACACATGCCCTTTACATTGTCTCCGTTCAAATAGTACTAAACAATTAAATAATTATGATGATATATTAGGAAAATCATATTACCGTAAATTGCGATGTACAAGTTGAGTTTTCAAGCTTAAAATATCTTCCCCAAAATAGGGATCAATGTATATGGTGGGTATAAAATGCAAACCTTTGTAATCAAGTTGTAAATAAATGGGATAGCACTCCTAACAAATACTGTACACCACTTACTGTACTTCCAGCAGTCTGCTACAAATATATCCTACTAAAACTTGTGTTTGCTGAACTTTAGCATATTAACACAGAAATTAATATAAAATAAAATAATAATACAAATTCAATATTCTATTAATGCTACAGTATACCTCACATCCAATAGCTGAGGCAAATGACAGATGAGTAATACTGTGTTTTACAATAACATACAACAGTACTATCAAAAAACTACCTGGTATGATGTGTATGGTATTAATATTTTATAGGACTTTAATGTGTTTATCAGTAAATCTAACAAATTTTAAATGTTCACAAAGTTGTACCAATACAATACACAGTATCTGCCTGTGTGTATTGTAGGTTGTTTGCTATATCTATATAATTCATAATTGTGTGTATGTGTGTGTGATCAGATGTTTTTTATGTGTTTCCACAGTTTTCATTTCATGTTGATGAAATTTTTTTGTTTGATAGATAATTCTTCAGTGCCAGTTTTGAGCCCAAATTGACTGGAAAAAATTATGACCTTGAAGTTGAAAAATCGAAAAAACTGATTTTTTACATGTTGTGCAAAAATCAAAGGCAAAATTTAATGTCTGTAAAAAAACAGCATACAATCAATTTAGAGAGTTGAAATCAAATGCAAAAGATTATTAGAATTATAAAAAAAAATTATTATAAATAAAAATTACCATATATTATTATTATGACAGTCCATGGAAGAGATTCCTTCCTTGCAAGATTGAAAATGCAAAAACGGCTGTTTACAGGGTCACCCCACTTCAAATTGTTACCCCTTCCCCATTTGGGGATGTACCTCAGTTGCACCCAATTGTTGTTACTAATATGGGCTGACTTTAAACTTAAACTGCTCCAAATGAATGGTAAAAATTCCCAGTAATGAAAAACCCAGTTGAAGACTGGTTAAATTGTTAGTGACTGATATAGAAAGATATTACAGTTAGTGTCTCAATATACAGGTAAGTGGTGTGACCTGACATAGTTTTGGCACAGGTATACTGTAGCCTAACTTCATTTACCAGTAGGCCTAAGTTTTGGGTCACTGGTAGCCTACTGTATGTTTTGTTTCAACCTATACAATAAGTATAGTCCTAACATAGAATTTTGAGCTAAATATCTTGAGGTTGACTTGTACACAGCAATTTATGGTAATTATTAAAATAATCTTATTGCTGTTACTGATGATTATAATCAAACAATCATGATGATAAAAAATGATAATTAATACCTTCTGTAATTATGGGCAGAATTGTTATCATACTAAGAGTGTTTTGGATGGTTGAGTTTATTCTTTTTGTTGCTGTTATTATTATTACCACATCCAGGTCAATTCATTCTACATCTTTCTTCATGTGCCCAATTTGTATCCAAAGAAGGAAAAAAAAACTCATTTTTTTCTTGGTATGTCAAACCAGAAACTAGCAGCAAAAAACAAAAAAACAAAAAAAAAAACTAGTGGTAAATAAAATGAGTAGGAACCTATTAACATAGGCTATTCCATATTTTTATGGGGCCCAAGTTCACTCCAAGACCTCAAGTAGAACTCATATGTACAATTCATTTGGGCATCTCAACATGGTGTATTCATTAGCGAGCTTTTCTCACTAGAACAGTTACAACAATGTAGTGCCCTCATACTTTTGGCCTTGTGCCACATCTGAGCTACGCTTAGAAAATCATAATAAATATAATCCATCAATAAGATGCTGAAAAAATGTTCAGTTCCTTGTGCCACTGTAGTATGTACCTGACTTTTTCTGTTATGTTCCATATTTAAAAGAACAAGATCAGACCAAAAATGGTGTATTGCTTATATATCTTGGCCGAACATGTTTCGTCCCCACTTTCCAATTTTGATAGAGTTCAGAAGAGTCTATAGAACCTCATGGATGATGAATTGTTTTCCACCCTACAACCCCTTCTCCACAGACAAAATGTTGCAAACCTCTTGCCACTCTATCACTATTTCCATGGCAAAGGTTCACTTTGGTTTGGTTTGGTTTGTTTTACAGCTTATCAACCTCAATGGATTATTTAATGCTGACAAAATATTTTTTCAAAAATGTATTGCTAGTAATATTTTTTTTCCTTCAAAAAATCTATTTTTGGTAGTATTTTTTCCTTCAAAAAATCTATTTTTGGTAATATTTTTTCCTTCAAAAAATCTATTTCTGGTAATATTTTTTCTTCGAAAATGTACTTCTGGTAATATTGTTTTTTCAAAAATGCATTGCTGGTAATAATTTTTTTACAAAGTTTTTCTGGTATTAAAATCTATTTTTACACATTCATAGTATTTTGACCCCAGTTTAGGGGTTAACTATTTGCCTATAGCTGGGACCCTAACAGTTGCTACCACCCTGGGTCAGGGTGGACCTGTGAACACCAGCAATTAAGAGGTAGTTCCACGTTCCTCAAAACCTCCTGACCAGAGGTCTTGCTGCTAGATGTAGTTTATCGTCTTACCCAGGATGCAGATGTAATTTATAGTCATACTCACAACGAGCAAATTTTCAGATGAGATACATGCATTAATTCCACCAGTTCAGACACACCATGCAACCTACACTGAGACAAATCATCTCGATTGCCTTTATATTCCATTAGTAAGGAGTAAGTTCCACTCAGGCAGCTCTTTCCCAAAAACCACTACTTTGGGGAATAGACTCTTGAAAATGTTTCTCTGATCCCTACAATCTTATCCTCTTCAAGTCTAGGGTTAACCATTATATTTCTGTAACACTTACCTTGAGTATCTCTTATGTCTTGTATTGTGTGAACATTAGTAAAAAAAATTAAAAAATATTACATAAATTATGATTGGTCTGTTCAAATGACTAATATAACTGTTACTTTGAATTTTCTTATCTTCCCATGATTATGTCTATCTATTTAAACCAAGTAGGTTAGGGTGTTTATAATTAATCTATGTTTTGTTATTAATCTGAAAAGATTGATAACTCTTACAGATAAAATGTCCCTTTTCATTGATTGTTTTTCTTTATTAATGTTGAAAAAAAAGTTAGTCCTGAAAGTAATGCAAAAAATTTCTGATCATTCATGATGAGCCAAAAACTTTAAAAAAAAAAAGATGTAAATACAGATATTGTTATTTGCAGTCACTAATAGTTGGTACATCAAAAATATCTTTTTAAAATAGAAAAGGCTTCTTGCTTTTTTTTTTTTTCCTTTTCAATTTACTGAAACAGAATATGCATGTATTAATCTGACAATATGAATATCATCCCAACCTGCAACAATGTATTTGAAAACTGAAAAAGTACAATAAAATATTGACCAAGCATACCTTGTCAACTGAACTTTATACAACATATTGAAATGAATTCTTGCTGCCTAAATATATAGTTAATTGGTTAGATCAAATGAAATAAAGAAGGTTTGCTCCTTGTTTGGCTCATGCAATGACAGAAAAATTCTTTCATTCAACCTCTTTCTTTTCATTCTTCATTATCAGTTCAAATAAAACAGCATCTTTTAACAATAACGAAGGAGATATGAATTGAAATAGGTAAGATTATCATCTTTTCAACAAAGGTTTTTTAAGGCCTGTTTTTATTTTGTAATATATTCAAAAACATGACTTAAGAAAATTCAGTTATTGATAGTGTGGTCAAAGACTAATGGCATGTATGAGGCAATATAAGAACAACAGTGATGTGACTTAATTAGATAAGTCATGATTATATAACTGTGTTCATGGAACGCATCTATGAAGCAGCTGGTAAGCATCCAGAGATTAATGTTTCAGCTCAGATCCTTCTTTTTCTTTCTATATAATCAGATGTGGTTAGATCAGATGAAATAAAGAAGTTTTCTTCCTTGTTTGATGCATGCAATGACAGAAGAAACTGTATCCAATATTCAACCTCTTTCTATTCATTCTGCATTATCATTTCAAATAAAATAGAATCTTTTAACAATAACCAAGGAGAAATTAATTGTTTTTCTACATCCTGCCATTTGACTAGAAGGTTAATCTACTGTCAACTATCTTATTATAATTTCATCAGTTATTGGGAAATAGACTACAAATCAATAATAATAAAATCTCAATAAGTTATGGGCTGCTAGAACTTGTGTACAATCTTTCTTTTAATAAGACTATCACATTTTCTATTCTCAAAGAAGAGTTTAAGTAACCAACACTTGATATATCGTATATAGTTGAGTATAGTGTGATTTTTTAGCACGTTTTTATGTAAAAAATAGGAGGTCACACTATACACAGATAATTTTTTGGTAACCAGTTGCACTGTATACAGATATATTCTTTCTGGACAGGTTAAAATTCATGCAAAAAAAATCAGAGATCACAATATACATGAAGTTGGCTTATTGCTCAAGTGTATATATATATATATATATATACTCAACTCTCCCATCAAATTTGGTGTATGAGGGTCAAGCAGATCAGTTCCTAGGAACTGACAGCCTGACACCACACTTTTTAAGGGCCGAATACAGAGACCTGGTGCACTACATGCCACAAGGTCCCCAAACTTCCCTCTGCAGGTTTTGAATTCAGAGTTGTCCTTCTTCTAGACCAGTTGCCATCCAAGGCTATAGAACCCAGTCTGTCCTGCTATTTAGCCATAGCTGGAGGGAGAAGAAGAGGATTCATACCTTTCCCAAGGGTATTAGCACGTAAGTGAATGTAATAGATTCGACTGGAATTCGAACTAGTCTCTCCGATTCCTCAATCCAAGCTGCTATCCATTACTCCACCATGCCTCCTCGAATATATATATATATGTATATATATATATATATATATATTTCAGCACATGGACAAGTGATTAAAACATTTGCTTTTTGACTATGAGACCTGGGTTCAAATCTAACCATGGTCAATTTGTCAGGAAGGTAAATTCCTGATGTTATCAGTCTGGAGGAAGCAATCACAGCATGTGGTATCTTTTGGAATGTGCCTGAAAACCATACCATGGGTTGACCCAAGCCTTGTGAGTGAAATTGAGTAGATGGAGCCCTTGGGGGCTGTCGATGGCTGAGCTAGCACAAAGTCACAAGCCATTGTGATCAAGAGTTTGAGTGTGTTGGCCTTGTTCAGCTTGTTGATCATGCTAGAATAACACACTTATCTCCCAGAAACTGTAGTTAAGGCCTGCTCAATTGTAGTATAAACCACAGCTGGGGTCTATGGGTGTTGAGCAAACAAAAATGCACCTGGGCAAGCATTTGCAATAGGAATTAGCTAGCTGCCGTAGTAGATGGGTATCTTTGAATACAAGTGGACAGGCATTAATAATCAATTAAATAATTAATGAAATTATATATATATATATATATATATATATATATATATATATTAAATATGAAGCTTTTTAATGAAATAATCTTTTTAGTTAAATAATTTTATTATGAAGCTTTATTAAATTCAACTGACAAGCTTCATTTAATTTTTATATTGTATTTTTTCAATTTTCAAATAAGATGATGTATAGTTGTGGATAAACTGTCCAAAGTTCATTTTTTGTTCTCTATTTTTTGTGTAAATGGTTGGCAGAATAGGGATTAAGAGAGGTAGCAAAAAGACAAACTTTACTTAGAGCTAGAAAGGACAGGAAGTGATAGAGAGCCATGATCCCCCCATATCTTGAAAAACACAGCATATAGATCATTGCCCTGATTAAATAAATCTATCAAGGTGCCCTTATTTGTTGTTACAGGCATTTGTAAGTATTTACAAATGCAATATTTTGAAGTTTAAAAATTCTGAAGTGAAAAAAAATCTGTTAATGCTGTCATTTCAAGAATTCTTGTCTGAAACTGAATTAAAATAGCTACTTGGAAATGGAAGAAGAATTTTTTTTCCACAGTCCTTTGAAAATTTTTTCATGACCAGGAAAACAATTCTAACATGAAGGTCAAAGAAAATGTTTTCTTGATAGTTCTACAAGACAGTATTTACCATTAGACACATTTTTTTTTTTTTAAATGATCATTTTACTTGTGGGAAGAACACAGTTATCTCAGCTACGGATCAGGCTTTGATCATTGTTAAGATTTGTTTTGAATGGTGCAAGAGTGAACTGTTACGTAATATCAGTTCTTTTCTCTGGCAATGAATACTAGACCATCTAATCACAGATGAAAAAGAGACTTGAAGCAGCCAGAAATTTAGTTCTACTGAAGGATACTGAAAATTCCATAGATTGAACATTTGAGCAACAATGAAATTTTAGAGAAAATGATAACAAAAAGAACACATAGTTAGAATCAGAGAGAGATAGTTGAAATTATAGGACACATGATGAGGAAAGATGGCTTGTAAAATTTGATACTCACAGGACAGATTGAAGGCAAAAGATACAGAGACAAAGCAGGACCTAACCTATCTCATGTGCTTGTGAAAATGGTTGGCAGAATAGGGTTTAGGAGAGACAGCAAAAAAACAAACTTTGCTAAGAACTAAAAAGCAAGGGAAATTGTGGAAAGCCATAATTGCTCACATCCTGAAGGGACAAAGCACATAGTAGTAATGTCATTGCTACTGGCATGAAATAGAGAATCAGCAAACAGTGTTCATACTCCAGCCCAGTCTATTGCATTGTATTTACATTTACACAAATACCCTTGGGAAAGGTATGGGTTTAATTGCAGGTCAGGCTGGGTTCTCAAGTCAGTCTAGGAAGAAGCATGGAGTAACGAATAGTGGTTTGGATTAAGGAATCAGAGAGCCATGTTCAAATTCTGGTTGAGTTCATTATATTCACTTATGTGCTAATATTCCTGAGAAAGGTATGAATCCATCTCTTCTCCCCCAGCTATGGGTAAATAGTGAGACAGACTAGGTCCTTTAGCCTTGGTTGGCAACAAGTCTAGGAGAAGAAAAACTCTGAATTTAAACCAGCCTGGAGGGTTGGACTCTGTCAGGCTGTCTTTCCCATGAAACGCCACTACTGTTATGGCTGCAATAGATGCATGGTGCTCCCTACAACCCTAATGGGTTACGGGATGATGATGATGATGATGACCTGTTTTATGTTGAAATTTCCAATTTGTAAAAAAATAGACCAAATATTGTGAATAATAATTAGAACTGTATGATCCACTTGGTTAAAATGTTTGTTTAGTAAAGAAGACTTTCTTTTTTAAATTTTATTTTTGTCATAACTTTATTGAACAGCAGTGTCATAGTTTTGTTCCATCTTTCCAGAAACTTCTTTATTTAACCTGCACAGATCAAGCATGGCACATAGAACTTGAACAATCTACCCTGGTAGATGATATAAAGGGTTCAGTTTGAAATTCCAGCATATACCACCTGAAGAAGGCCGGGTGTACAATAGCTGAAATGTTGTGAATGGATAAAGATAAGGACAATAGTCTGAACAATGTAAATAGTGTAAATATATAATTTTTGGTATGATTATTAATATGTGATTGTTTGGACTATGCCATTCTTTTACAAAAAGTTAATGGTGCCAGGTTTATGCCTTCTGAGAGCAAGATATGTTCTTGGCATGATAATATACATACATAGATGCATACATACATGCATACATATATATATAGGAGGCATGGTGGAGTAATGGATAGCTGCTTGGATTGAGGAATTGCAGAGCCGAGTTCGAATTCCAGTTGAATCCATTACATTCACTTATGTGCTAAAACCCTTGGGAAAGGTGTGAATCCTCTTCTTCTCCCTCCAGCTATGGGTAAAATAGCAGGACAGACTGGGTTCTATAGCCTTGGATGGCAACTGGTCTAGGAGAAGGACAACTCTGAATTCAAAACCTGCGGAGGATCGTTTGGGGACCTTGTGGCACTTAGTGCTCCAGGTCTCTGAATTCAGCCCTTCAAAAAGTGTGGATGGTCCTGCACAAAACCTTCACCACTATAATCAAATCTTATGTGCCATTGTCGGGCTAATGGTTTCCTGGGAACTGATCTGCTTGACTCTCATACGTCAAACTCGATGGGAGAGTCGACTATATATGTATATCTCAAATTTGAGTTTGAATTCCAATTAAATCCATTACATTCACTTATGTGCTAATATCCTTGGGAAAAGGTATTTATGCTCTTCTTCCCCCTCCAGCTATGGGTAAATAGCAGGACACACTGGGTTCTATAGCGTTGGATGGCAACTGGTCTAGGAGAAGGACAACTTCTGAATTCAAATCCTGCAGAGGGTTGTTTTGGGACCTTGCAGAACATAGTACAGCAGGTTTCTGTATTTGGCCCTTCAAAATGTGTGCACAAAGCCTTCGCTACTATAATCAAATCATATGTGCCGGTGTCTGACTGTCAGTTCCTAGGAACTGCGCTGCTTGACCCTCATACATCAAATAAGGCAGGAGAGTCCACCATATATATATATATATATATATATATATATATATATATATATATATATATATATATATGTCAATCTCCATTCACAAATTGATCTCTTCACAAAGGAAGACATAAAAATGCCGTCAGCACATTTCCTCCCCCATCCTGAAGAGATGAAAATTGGATTTTTCTCAATAAATAAATAAAAGAATGAAAAGAGGAGAGAGAGAGAGAGAGAGAGAGAGAAAATTTGCCTCCTACTTATTAAAAATATTGATTCTCCCCCTGCAGGAAATCTATATTTATTTTTTTGTTATTTTTGTTTTACTTCTGACTCTTATTTCCATATAACCAGGTAATGCATTTTCGAACAAGTTTTATATAAAAACTAATTCCTGCAAGAAAAAAAAGAAATCATGTGTATTTCAGTATTCATAATATATACATAAAGACTCTAGTATATCATTCATTTTTTTTTTCATCTCTTTAATACTTGTAGGTTGGTATTTTAGAAGTTTAAATATCTGGGAACTGTTTAACAGATGATGGTAAATGTGATACTAAAATCTGAACATGCATTAGAATACCAAAAGATGTATGCCAAAAGCTAAGCAAAGTATTAAGAAACAGGAAAATTTCATAAGAAAGAAAGAGTGCTGAACTGCTACATGATATCAATCCTCTTATATACCCATGAATGTTGGACAATCTTTTCAGATATGAAGAGAAAACTGGAGGTAAAATGAATGTGGTTCTAAAGAATGATTCTAAGAATTCCATGAACGATTCACATGATAACAAAGAAATCATAAAGGAATCCAAAAGGACATTTATACTCAAGATCAGAAAGAGACAACTGAAATTTCTTAGCCACTTAATGAGGAAGGAGAGCTTGGAGAGTTTGACACTCACAGTCAAAATGTACAGTGGAAGGCAGCATGCTATCTATCTGAAATGTTTGTGTGAATGGATGGCAGAATAAGGGGCTTCTAGGGAGAGGAGGTTATGGAAAGCCATGATTGCACTCGTCCTGAAAGGACATGGCATATGAAGGTTGGTATTTAAATATCCTTCTCCTCTTTATCTATGCAGCCCATCTGCGATTATTTGCATTCAGACTATCCTCATTTTTGTTGTTATTATCATACTCTTGGGCTCTCCTGCTTTCTTCAGGCGTCTGTTGAACTGGGTAGCTTTCAGGGAATTTCATGCCTTTTCCAGTGGTATTAATACCAAATGAAGATAACTGTTATACTACTTCACACCTCTATTTAGTACATGTATAGAATGCAGGGAGAGGTGGATTCATGCCTTTCACAATGGCACTAGTGCTAATTGAATATAAGCAATCACAGTTGAAAAATTTGAACTCTTGTTTGTCAATTGTATTTCATGAGGTGATAAAATGGCAATAAAATAATAGTAATAATAAAAAGTGTAGCAATGCAGGAGGCATGGTGGAGTAATGGATAGCAGCTTGGATTGAGGAATTGGAGAGCAGAGTTTGAATTCCAGTTTAATCCATTACATTCTCTTGCATGCTAATACCATTGGGAAAGGTATGAATCCTCTTCTTCTCCCCCCAGCTATGGGTAAATAGCAAGAAAGACTGGGTTCTATAATCTTGGATGGCAACTGGTCTACCACAGAAAAAAATGGCAACCTACTGCGGGAAAAAATCTGCCTCGTCAGTCATGTATCGAAAGATACATGATTGTATAAGTAGGTATCATGCATGGTGCATAAATGACTGACTAATCAATTCAGAGTATTATGATAAAAAAAACAATAAGAAGAAATAGTAATAAAATAATAATTCAATACTTTTTACCATATTAAGAATAATAATTAATGATTTAATAATATTGGTTCCACTTCAAATCAACAGATCAAAATTGCTTTCGAATTCAGTATATTAAACATTTTTTACTTTTTTTAAAAAATTAACCCAATTTATTATTTTTTAGATTTCTTATAAATTACACATATTTGCTTATAAACTACAAACAAATAAGCTTGAAAAATATTTAATTTGTTAATAATAATTACAAAAGTTCAAAATCAGATGTATATATAAAAATGACAGTTGGAAAATATATGATTCAAAGGAAATAGAGTTGATTTATAATAAGTGAAAAGAGGTAACTATCGTTTTTATCAACAAAAAAATATCCAAATTAATCTTGATGTATTTATTTTGAATTTGTCAGAAGAAGCATTATACAAACTGGGAACATTAGAAAGACTTCAGATAAGAAAGGGGAAAAATTATACTGTTATCTTATATATATAAGAGAGATAGATAGATAGATAGATAGATAGATAGATAGATAGATAGATAGATAGAAGTTTGGTTAAAGACCAGTGAAAGTTCTTTAAGGATTTTAAAAATCTTTTGTATATTTCAGACCATTTTTCTGGTTTCTGTTGAGAATTTCAATATAAATTATCTGATGTCTGAATACTTTTGACTTCTGTAAGACAGAGGCATGGTGGATAGCGGCATCGATTGAGGAATTGGAGCGCCGAGTTCGAATTCCAGTCAAATCCATTACATTCACTTACATGCTAATACCCTTGGGAAAGGTATGAATCCTCTTCTTCCCCCAACTATGAGTACATAGCAGGACAGACCGGATTCTATAACCTTGGATGGCAACTGGTCTACTGCAGAAAGAAATTGCAACCTACTGCAGGAAAAGATCTGCCTCATCAGTCATGTATCGAAAGATACATGATTGTCTAAGCATGTATCATGCATGGCACATAACTGACTGAAGGCATTATCAAAGATTTCTTTTTTGATAGTATTTTGACTATATGTATGTATTGTGCTTTTTGTGCTATGTCAGTTTAATCTTTTTTCAAATACTGTTTTCACACAATGTTGATTTCTTTTCTTTTTTTTTTTAAGGTATTGAAACTTCATACGCCAGTTTGTGTGGCTGTATCATTTTTTTCAGTTATGAAATATATTTATATTGTGTATTTAAACAATTATAACTTAAATGCATATAATAAAAACCCACACATGTTGCACACCTCACTTATGTCACAACACTCATTAGTTCTATGAAAGTCATCAATTGTCTCTATCAAACCTAATGATGATTTAAGAAAGTCTAAAGCTTAGATCATATTTCCAGTACTTTTTTCTGGAATGAACTTTGGACAATTTCTAACTGAATTTCTTCCTAGTCTGAGAATGATTATTCATACCTTGGAAAAGTTGATCATCAAAATTAATCAATGCAAAATATCTATCCTTTTTAATAGTATTATCCTTAAAGAAATATATTTACTATATTTGTTCATAAATTTGATAAAACTTTGTTGATGCTAAGTTTTTTATTTTTGCGATTATATTTTTTACTGTTATAAATATATCGTATAATATTTTTGTGTTATTGGTAAGGATTTGTCAAATTTCTTGTTTTTTTTTTGTTTGCTGGTGATATGTGATTTAATTGAGCTATTATTGGATAAATATTAAGTTAATTGGCATGATAATGTAGTGGTTGTGTAACCAATAATTGTTGTTTTTGAATTTTTATTATTATAAAGGAGACATATTGCAAGTGGGCAAGTAAATTAATGGACAATATTGGTTTGTTGAAATTTTGATTTTTAGTTATATCATTAATAGAGATCATGTTCAAAATGTTTATTTTTTTTTTAGTCAGTGATGAACTTAAATTGTTTTTGTCTACAGGTGATATATATCTATTAGATTTATTATAATTTGTTTTATTTGGTTTATGGTTATTGTATTGTTGGTTCTTTTAGAATAATTTAATGGTGTTTAGTATTATTATTTTTTGTATTATTGTTTAATTTTACATTTTCTAAGGTTAGTTTAATTTGTTTATCAATTATACAGTTAAGAAAATTTTTGTTAATTAGTTTTAGTTTTATGTTTTTGAATTCATTCTAAAATATTGTGTGTTTCAAGGATATTAAGTTTACTCTGTTTATTAGATTATGATGGCTATTTTGTATTGGTGTGGGTATTTTCTGTTGCATTTGAATAGGCATGTGTTTCATTTGGTTGGCTCTTTATAGATGGAGGTTTTAAAGTTTTCATTATTCAAGTCAATTAGTACATCTAATAAAGGGATTTTTTTATGGTTAGTTCAATGAAAGGCATTTATTTTTAAGGTTGTTCTTGGCTTATATATAGATAGTTGTTATTTAGGGATCAAGAATTCATTTAACCAGGTCTAATTGATAAGGTCTGTTTGAGATAATTTTTCTTGTATTTTTTGAATTTTCAAATGAATTGTTGCATGTTGAGAATAATGTTCCCAAAAATGGCAGGATGCAGTTAACAACACTTGTATATGATACTGACAATATTTAGTTCCTGATAATGAGCAAGAGTCAAAAGTATTCAAGCAAAAACATGAAATTTGAACAGTTTATCCACAATTTCGATCTAAACAGGCAACAACTTATTTCAAAATTGGAAGAATGCAAAGAATATATAATATATATATATATATATATATATATATATATTATTAATAGAAATCTTATAAGTATAAGAAACTATACTTGCTCGGAAAACCTTCGGTGTGTTGATTTGCAAATAAACAAGCCAATACCAAAGGGAAAAAAAGGTATAAAAAAAATAAAGAACCAAGAACATGTACATTAACCGAAAATAATCATCGAGCATATGAGTTCAAGGCCCAAAGAAAAAAACCCCAATGCGAGTACGCAAAACAACTAAATAAAGTGCTCAATACAATGAGTAGAGCAGACCTAGTTAAACCTAGAGAGCCAGACAAACCTACCAAGGTTTCACCTAAGCAGATCCTCCACAGGTTTTGAATTCAGATTTGTCCTTTTCCTAGACCAGTTGCTATCCAAGGCTATAGAACCCAGTCTGTCCTGATATTTACTCATAGCTGGAGGGAGAAGAAGAGGATTCATACCTTTCCCAAGGGAATTAGCACATGTGAATGCAATGGATTTGACTGGAATTCGAATTCGGCTCTCCAATTCCTCAGTTTGAGCCACTATCCACTACTCCACCATGCCTGTATAGTTTAAAATTTGATATATTTATGCAGAGAAAATATTCACTATCAGGAATAGAGCATCTGTTGATTTAGACAGTGTGAACATTAACATAGAAATCAACATTATCACTTAAGGTAATTATCACTTAATGTGTGACACTGACACTGTTGATTTCTATGCCCTGTTTATTTCTCTTTCAATCTATCTATGAGATATGAAATAGTTGGACATTTTGAATAGTGCACACAAAATAAATGTCATAAGGTCTTTTCACCACTAACATATACACTACACTTCAAAAGTTTGAAGCCATCCCAAGAATTAGCATGGGATGAATTTGACAGAAGTGAAACTTTTACATTCCAAAAATGACAAAGAGCTCCTAGAGTCACTGAAGAAAGAATGGAATCAATTATCAAACTTATACTTTGAGAAACTTTTGCAACAAATCCCAAAAATTTGTGCTGCAGTAATCAAGGCTAAAGGTAAATATTTTCAAGAAGGCAAAATTTAATCATAAAATACTTGTTTTTTTATCATAATAAAATTTCTAATAAAAAATTATGTCTCACTTTTTTAAACCATGCATAATAATTTTCTCTTATTTAAAGTAACCTAGGGAAGGTTACTGAATAGAATAATCAAATGAAAGTTGGTAATGAACGATAATACTTAGGACAAGAACAACACATATAAGATTTGCCAGTGATGCATAGAAGTAGTAGTCAAGTGCTAGAAGTGAGTCAAGTGAATTCCACAAAGAATCTCCAACTGCAGACCCATTATTGTCCGTAGGTATGCTACAACAAAAGTACAAAACAATTACTTTTGGGGCGAATTTAAAAAATTACCAGAGGTAGCCTCAAACTTTTGAACTGCAGTGTGTGTGCATATATATATATATATATATATATATATATATATATATATATATATTTTAATTTTTTTTTTTTTCCACCTATTCTCATTGTACATTTCTCTGTTTTAATATTGAATCTCCCATGGAAGCCTGACGAGCAGGAGCGAAACCGGTTGCTTCTCCCCCCCCCCTGTTGTTGAGTTTTTTTTGTTTTTTTTTATTATTTAATATTGTTTTAATATGTCTTGTAATATTAAATTTTATACTTTTATTTCGATCATTAAATTTTGTACCTACAAAAATATCTTTAAATATATATATATATATATATATATATATATATATATACACTGTTTAAAATTTGCTCTGTTTATAGAGGAAATGTGTTCAATCTCAGAGATAGAGCATTTATAGATATAGACAGTATGGAAATAAGGATCAAAACAGTATAGTGAGCCTCAGTTTCATGCTTCAATGTGTTATTCAGAATAAATATATATTGATCAAAATATATATTCCCTGATTTTAAACCTCAAGCTGCATGACAGTCATGGCCAAGCATGGAAAATGTTATGGAAGTAAGTCCAGGCAGAAAATCCAGAGTGAAGTTCTGAAGGCCTTTGGCTATCAACACTGACAACCTTCCAGCAACTCCTGCAACCAAGTTGGTCACAAATTTCATGGGCAGTAGGTTAATGGATCTTGTCAGTACAGGCAAGAATATGGGTGGGGGCATGTTGTCTGGCCATTTTGTGGCCACCATATACAATTCTCTTGGAGAGTTCAATCCAGTCTTTTTTTGTGAAATGGATTGGGTCAAGAACTTTTCAACACTCCTGTATATTACTTTGCCCATTATTGTATTATGGTTAGGTGACTGCAACTCAATTAATACCAAAACAGTCCTGTTGGGCACAATAGTTTAATGATGAGCCCATAATAAAATATATGTGATCACAATATATTTATAGTTTTTCCCAACAGAAATTATGTTTCATACTCACCTTTTCTGTCATGTATAAAATTGCTCTAAAACTTTTGCAATTAATATTCTGTGCTTTTGTCTCATTACACTTCATGAACTCCCTACTCTTAGAAGTTGTGATTATTGGGTTCAGTCTAGACCAGTGCTTCCCAAACTTTTTTTCTCTGGACTGCATTATCAGAATGAAAATTTGCTTGCACATCACCAAATTTTATGTGATAAAAAGTACATTTAAAAATAAATTAAAGGATTAAAGGGAGATAACAGCAGATTCAAATTTGGAACGTAATCATTGATAACTCTCTCCTCCAATTTACAGAGCCTAGTTACTATATTCTTAATATTTGATATAATGCAAACATATCACAATGATAAAACAGGTCAATAATTGTTTATACCTATTTATACTGGGACTCATGCATGCAGTTACAAGTAATTCATAATATTTTAAATTTGGAAATCATATTTTTGGCATAAAATTTTTAAAAACGGTTACCAAATCTTTGATTGTCTTTCAATCATTCTACCTCACATGCTATCCTCTTTTGACCTCTCTTCCGACCCACCCATGAAGCACGCTGCACCATTTGGGAACTACTGGTCTAGACCTACACTCTTGCTTCTTTTATAAATGCTAGTTTGCCCACGGTGAACAAATGATGACACATTTTTTTTAATCATTATCATTGTGTCAGTTACTTCACCTGTCAGTTTCATAAACATGTTCAAACAGTTTGCCATTGTCATAAAATACACTTTTTGTCAGTACAAGGGAGATAACTCCAATCAAGAAAAAAGTTACAGATGCAAAATACACATAGTAAAATATATAGTAAAATTGCTTATATTTGTTTTAAATCTTTGAGTAAAAAGCCAGTCTGTCAGCTTTAGCCAAAAGCTTAACTGTTCTAACTCCATTTTTAGGTCAGGTTCTCGGTACATGGAATGAACTTCTGAAACCCTTTCCATATAGGCATTCATACTGCATGTCATATACTTGCATATTTATCCATTTGATTGTTAGAGCTTTTAGGCTTATTGTAAGTGGATCTGCAGTTGGTGTGATTGATTTCTAATTCTGAGCCACTATTTGAGAGCAGAGTTCAAATATCGGTCATGTTTGTTACATTCACACTATTTATATAGTTTGGACTGTTGTCATCATTTTTATCCGGTGTGCTGAAGGACACATGGCGCAGTGGATAAAACTGTTGGTTGAAGTGATCCAGTGTCTTGACCCAAAGAGTTGTGAGATTCAATACTTGGCCACAGCAGAGGTGCACAAAAACTTGGAGAGTTGAGTCACTATAGGGAAATAACTGAAACTGGGATATCCAGAAAAGCATGGCATGTGGAACTAGAACAATCTACCCCAATGGACTAAATAAAGGTTTTGGTTTAAAATTCCAATGTATATAACCTGAGGAAGGCCAGAATATACCATGGCTGAAGCAATGTGAATATGACAATAAAGATGAGGACAAGAGTCTGAACAATGCAAATAGCGTAAATAGTTACAATACCTCATCTCAGAAATATAGACAAATGTTTGTTACATTCATTTACACACAAATACCCATGGTAGATATGAATTCATTTCTTCTTACCCTAGCTATGGGTTAAATAGTAGGAATTGTGTCTAGAAAAATCATTGTTATCTCAAAAAACTTGTTAATGCAATTTTAGTTGCCAAAAAAGAATCATTCAATGCAATTTTCACTTGCGAAAAAAGTATTATTCTCCCCTAAGCATGAAAACCCAAATATATTTCAGCATTAAAATCCTAAAAGTCATAAAAAACAAATCAATCAACTCTACTTATTATAGTGTGAAATTATTATTGGCCATGGTTAAGTGTAACTGACAAAATTTTAAACAAGCAGAATTGGTAAAGTTTATAAACAACAAGAGGAAGAAAAAGAACATGGCAAAATAATCCTAAGCAAGCAAACTATATATATATATATATATATATATATATATATATATATATATGCAAGAAAAAAAAAGCAGTAAGGAAGCAAAAAGTTCACAAAGTAAGAATTGTATTCACACACAAAAAAGGGATACAGGCCAGAAATACAGTGATTGGTAGCACCTATTAGGGTCCCAGCTATGGGTAAATAGTTAACCCCAAAACTGGGGTCAAAACACTATGAAAGTGTAAAAATAGGTTTTAATACCAGAAATAATTTGTAAAAAATATTTATTACCAGCAATACATTTTTGAAAAAGAAAAGATATTGCCAGCTAAAATTTTTGAAGAAAAAATTATACCATAAATAAATAATGACATTAAGATATATAATAGTGATAAGGCTTATAATAATGATAATGTCTGTAATAATGATAAGGCATATAATAATGATGATAAGATGTATAATAATGATAAGGCATATAATAATGATAATAAGATGTATAATAATGATAAGGCATATAATAATAATGATAATAAGATGTATAATTATAAGACGTATAATAATGATAATCCCTCATCTTAAGCAATTCTGACAGCTTTTATACTTTTATAACAAATACAATAGATTTTCTGTCTTATAAACAAACACACATCTCATAGGTTGAGACAGAAGGACCCTGTGCCATATTTTGCACAATATTAGGGAAATCTTAGAAGTGTTTTTGAAATTTACTTAGCACTTTTTTGCTCATTCAATCAGGTAAGCTTTAGGAAAAAATCTAAGCCAAAAAACAGTTTCCATGTTACAGAATAGAATATTGGTCTTCTATCAAAATTCTTGTTTTTCTCTTTTAACCTAATGACACAGAAAAGAATAATTTTTGGACAAAGTAATCATTACTGATTAAAACTGGAAGCCATCAGTTTCCCATGTTTTCAGTTCACCTCTCCATCAGCCCTATTTTCAGCACCATGGTCTTCCTTCAATCATCAACTCTACTTCAGCCCTGTTTTCAAGGATACTGTGTTACTTTTGTCAGCTCTGTGTCGGTACTTTTTCAAGTTCAACCATACTAATAAATTTTCACAAATTTTCTACTTTTCATTGATCTAGTTAAAAGATAAAACATACCAAAGTATAAACTATTAAACAAGTTTTTAATGAACTTTTAAGAAATTCTGATTTAGAAATTACTTGGTCTTCATCCTGAAGAATACAATTGTAGTCTAAATATAGATTATAATATACAAATTACTTTATATTAGTTTGTCCTGTTGAAGCTTTGAGGCATGTGAAAAGCACTGAGAGAACATGGTAGCAGGGAGACTTAGGCTTTCGACAACAGAATTATTATATTGACTCTAAGTAGTTCTATTATTATGTGAAAACAAGAGCAGTTAAGTCTTATTGATTTCTCTGATATCAAAATAAATTATTTTTAAGTAAGACTCAATGACAATAAAAGTTGTTAATTCTGAGTTCTCAAGATAAATCAATATTGTTTGAATTAATTTAATTTGTGAAGTATTTCCAAGGCATCATAATTCAAGACACCAAGATGATTTGAAAGCAATATTAAGTATTAGGTAAGTTTTGAGTAACTCTTCCAAGTAAGGTGTTTTGTTCTGATTTTTTAAATTTGATACCAATCAGGTCTAATTAAGAATTATTTCTTTCATATTAATTTGTCTGACTGCTGGTCACAATATGGTGGCTGCCTTAGCAATTAGGCTACACTGTGTTAATAACAGACACAGAAGGAAAACTACAAGAACTTCTAGACAAGGTAGTAAAAGAAAGTGAGAAGAAAAGACTATCAAGACAGAATATATGGTTGTCAGCAAAAGTAAAAGCCTATGATGCAAACTATTAATTGGATATGTCAAATCAAACAAGAACATAAGTTTAAATATCTATGTATTTAAACAAATGTTATACCAGAACATACCTAGTATGTAGTAGTAGTAGTGGCAGTTGCCCGGGGACTAAGAGTGAGTTGGCGTGTCAGTCGATGTCGGACATTGAAGTATCAACCACCACAACTAGATTGCTGCATCATTAACTATTATTTTAAGTTCCTAATGTTTTGTACATCGGACCCATTTAGGACCGACTTAGTGAAATACAAGCCGCCACTGTGAAAACTACTCTACAACAACAAAGGATGGAAAATGTGACATTAAAATTCAATTTTAACAATATAAAATACACAGATGACATTGTTGACAGCAAAGATACACAGATGACACTGTTGATGGCAAGGAAAGCAGGACTTATAAGACCTTCTAGACAAGGCAGTAAAGAAAAGCAAGAAGAATTAACCATTAACTGTAAGAAGACAGAATGTATGTTTGTCAGCAAGAGAAAAAAAAGCCAAAATATGAACTCTGAAATGGAGATGTCAAAATCATACGAGTAGCAAACTTTAAATATCTTCTTGCTCTAAGCAGATTTGTGTTTTCCATGAGGAGAACATGATTTTTTTTATTGATAAGCATAGACACTTTTTGACCAAAACTTTTATAGACATGTTACAGCTGCATGATATATAAAATGTGCATTGTTTCATTGTGCTTTAAGAACTCTAAATGAATAATACCCTGAGAACTCTACAGCAGGAACAACTAAGCTTTTGGATTCGATTTTGTAGATCAATTGTTATCAATCCACTGCTTCTAGCATTGAATATTATTGATTGTTATTGCACACCAAATTTCTTCTTAACTGATATGATTAGCATTTAGGAGGATACATTCATCATTACAACTGATTCTCCCAAAATGAAATTACTTATGAATCATGCTAATATAAAGACTTCTCCTCTAAAACATCATCTTTCTATCAATCAGTACCACATCTCTTCTAGACATAGGTAAGAATGACTTTTGACAGCTTTAACTGTGCTTTGTCATCACTTTGCTTGGGAAAGTACAGAGAGGTTTCAGTCAAACTTACATGGACACATTGCAGCTGCTGGACGTATAAATGTGCATTTAGTGTTTCAAGAACTCTTATAATACACCAATGATCCCTTCCATGTGAACAACATTAACTTTCTTTCATAAAGCTCAGTTTTGAGTTTGGTTGGGGAGATTTTTTTTTTTCTTTCTCAACATTCCTCCCTGATCTTTTGAGTTTTTTACTTCTTTTCTCTTCAGGATTTGGTTTCTGGTTCCTTCATAGTCTTTATTTTCTCTTTCAATCCTTTGTGCCTTAGTGACATTATTGCCTTGCTTGGGGTGAATTGATTAAAAAAAAATTAAATCCACTGCTTTTTAAAGTGAATAGTTTTGTATTTCATCACCTTTTATGATATATTTTAGGCATGTTTAATTAGGATGAAATATTCACCATTACAATTTCTTCTTCAAAATGGAAATTACTTATGACTCGCCTTAATAATTCAATTAATTTTGTCATCATCTCGAATGATACTTAGATATAATAATATTATTCTGTCAGCAATGTATGTATTAATTTCTAACCACAGCAAATCCATGTTTTAGATGAATTTTACCTAAAAAATTACAAAATTTAGTGTTTAATAATTTTTTTTCTTGACTATCAGAAATATTTTGTCAATCCCCTGCCATTTGCATTAAACATTGCTATATACTAATGTGCTCCAGATTGTGTTGTATTGAGCTTCTAAATGGGTGTGGCCCACCAGTGTTGAAAATCAGCATTTGATATCCTGGCTTTTATCTAGGCTAAAATGGTGTCTTTGAGACATGTGTCACTTTTTCAGCCATGAGATAAACATTTGATGATATACTTTAACAAAAGTCTTTTTGCAATATGAAATTATCTTAAAAAAAAAAAAGTTTGTTTCTGGCTTTAAATGCAGTATGCCAAGCAAAAGAACTATAAACATTCTTTAAATTGGCTGGTGGCAAAGACAGGGATTTTAAAACTGAAGAGGATACTTATCGAAGATCTCTGTTCATGAACAATACATTGATTGGATTTGATGGCAAAATTGATGAACAAGTAATTTAGGTACTTCTATTGTGACTTCAAATTTCTAAGTGTTCATGTCCATCTCAACATCGCTAATGAGTAGGATTTATTGACAGCAACATGTCTAGTCTTCCACTCTGTTGGTACAAAAGCCATGAAAAGTCTTATTAGATTACAAGTATTATGTCAGCTGATGACAAGATAAATTTTGATGGCTGCATAAGAATGATGCATTTTAAAGAATTATTCTCTCTTTTCACAGCCAACATAAACTGGATGAGAATCAGAAATTTTATTTCAGATGTTGATTCATTTCATATATCCCGTAGTTCTGGGCCTATAAAAATAGTTTTCATCATCAGTAGCAGCAGCATCATCAGTCCCTTGACCAGATGTAGCAATAGTGTCACACATTAGAGCACCTAAAAAGTTCCCTCCACATATCTAGGTTGAAAGCTGGAGATTTATACATTGATGTGTAATGAGTTTTGGGCAAATAGACCTGGCAGAATCCATAACACTCCCCTTTGTCATGGTTTAATTAGTAGGACTTATCGAGTCTGGTCAATACTTAAATGGATGACTGCATGGAATTAGCAGGTGGTGTAAGCTTAGATGTGCAGTGGTGTAATGGATAATGGCTCATGATTGGAAGTCAAAGTACCAAGTTTCAATTCCTGTTGAAATTGTTATATCCACTTATGCTGAAATACCCATGACAAACATATAAATCCACCTCTTCTCCCCCAGCCATGAGTGAATTAGTAGTACTTGTATCAGTAAAATATTATTATCTTCAAAAAATTCTTACAATCTAAAAATATTTTCTGGCTTTAAATAACCTGCAAATGGTTGATAAACCATAACAAAACAAATCAATCAAAATAATTTACATTATGGTTTATCAACTTTATTCTTCAAAAAATAAAATTGCATTTACATTT
The DNA here is from genome assembly GCA_903632075.3 of Acanthosepion pharaonis. Lineage (NCBI taxonomy): Eukaryota > Metazoa > Mollusca > Cephalopoda > Sepiida > Sepiidae > Acanthosepion > Acanthosepion pharaonis. The sequence continues at coordinate 2,043,487 of CAHIKZ030004155.1, read as the reverse complement.
TATTCAATTATATATTCACCATTATTTAAAATGTCCTATTATCACTTATACAGCTCTTCAAGGGCTCAGTCATATTATGAAATACCAGTTCTTGTATAATCACTGAAGTTAAGCTACATTGAGCATGGTTAGTAACCAGATGGGTGACTGCTTGGGAATATCAGGTGCTGTAAACTTAGGATGTGCAGGAGGTGTAATTGATAACACCTTGGAATTAGAAATCAAAGAGCCAATTTCTGATTGCAGTTGGTTTATTATATTCACTTATGTGCAAATACCATTGAGGAAGGTATAAATCCACCTCTTCTCCCCCAGCCATGAGTGAATTAGTAGCACTTGTATCAGTAAAATATTATTATCTTCAAAAAAGGTTGGTAAGCCATAACAAAACAAATCAGCCAGAAGTTTAGATTTACCTTAGCCAGATAGATTTACACTCAGTTTTTCACTCTTCTTAATATTTTATCCTTGTAAATACTCCTCATTTTAAGTCAGGATCACTATTTTAAGAATGTGAAATATCAGAATAATAGCAGAGATTATGAGTTATCTGAGTTTTTATTCCTTTCTTCACATTCCTAGTGTGTCAGGAGTTTACATACATTTAGAGAGTAATTGCTAGCATGACCTTTAAATTGTTTAACTTGGGTTAAACATTTTCAGTTGCCTTCCAGAAGTAATTTTCTCACAATAAGTTGCTTAATTTTGTCCTATTCCTCCTAGCAGGACCATTGTAACTGAGCCAGGTTTTCAGACCTCCTTGCTTGCAGACACTTTTTTTCATTCTGGTCACATATTTTCTATCGGTTAATGATCATACCGTATATGCTGCTGTACAAGGCAACTACACATATAAGACGGTCCCCAAATTTTCAAGTTAAAATGTGCATTTGAAACTATATTTGCTCTACAAGACCCCCCCCCTGTAAAATCATATTTTTAAATGTATTAATTTATTAAATTAATTCAATAGGCACATACTATATTTTCATTTAAATTCTAATGAAAAAACAGTGGAGAGATATTGTCAATTAACTACTACAGTCTATAATACCCCATGAGTAGAGGCTGTGTTTTTGGTAGGCTTTTACAGTAGGCTGAATGATTTTTCCTGCTAACCATCCATTGGTTCCACCATTCTTGAATGTAACCTTTAAACAGCTTGTTGACATCCAGTTGTGTTTTTGCTCAACATCATCAAAAAAAGAAGCCAAGGCAGGAGTTAGATTACCGTAAAAAATCTCCCCTGGTAACAACTTTGCATAAACCACCGGATTTAAGGTTCACATTTTATACCTGGAGTATAAGATGGCACCCTATTTTGGGAGATATTTTTGAAGGTTGCCTTTTATGCTGACATAAACTGTATTTGTGACAGCCAATACCTTAACTTTCTTTTTGAGTCATTTTGCTACAACTGAAAGTATGGCTGGGACCACCATCCATTAGGAAAACCCATTTGAAACTTATCTTTCTGGCTGATGTCTTCAGATTGTGTTTTAATATAACCACCTGATTGTCCTTCCACATGATGCCATCTCTTTTATGAATTACACTAGTCTCTCTTGTAGCTAAGTGCACACTCACAATACAATGCTTCTATACCTGTGCATCACAGTTGTGACAGGGTTCTTCAGAATTCAACTGTCTTCCATTTTCCTCTCCTCTAAATTAATGATAGACATTGTGACCAAACAATTCAATACTTGTCTCAAAAGACTAAAAAAACATCTACCCAGAAACTTTTTCCCTGTGTATTTTTATGATAGTTTTAAGGTGACTGGTTTCTTCCTTATAGAACAGCCTTTCAGGTTATATGGATGTAATATGCATTTTAATGTTGATATAGATAATTTTGTACCTGTTTCTGACAGCATTTTCACACGGTCCTTTGCTATGTTTATGGTACTGATTTGCACTTTTAAAACCAAAGTAAATTCCTAAATTATATCACAGCTGTATGGTTCTATAGTGTTCATATTTTCACACTATTATTTATATAGATGGTATCATCAGATGTTCGAAATTGCTCTAATGATTCAAACTTGCTTAAGTCCGTCTTCTTCATATTCTTCAATATGCTATGACTCTTCAAGACCTGGGTGATCATGGCTCTCCATAACTTCTTATCTTTGGAGCACTTAGTACTATCTCTTTTACTTGCTTTTTGCTATCCCCCTCACTCTATCCATTCAAACAAGCTGATTAGGTAGCTTACATGATATTTCCCTCTTGACTCTATTATGTCCTATGTGTGTCAAATTTACCTTTCCTCATCATGTCCTAGAAATTTGAACTATTTCTTTCTGATTCTAAGTATAAATATCCTTTTGTTTCTATCTTTCTTAAAACTTCCTTGTTGCTTACACTATCAGTCCATGATATACTCAGCATCCTTCTGTAAAACCACATCATTTTGCCTCAATTCTTCTTTTTATCTGTGAAGAAACTGAGATGCGTTATACAACTATCCGGAGATTATTCTAGACACAGATTAAGTCCACAATTTCTTTCTTCTGTAGTATTAGCTGACATAAAGCAAAGAGGCTTTGATTTTGAAAGTAGATGAATTTAAAATACATCTGCTGGTACATCTTTAACTGACCCTCATGACTTTGCTGATCACTCTTACCCTGATCTTTCTACTCCCATATATATATTTTAATAGTATTATCTTACTAGCATACTCACTTATATTGAATGGAGACTTATAACTGTTGTAGTTATACTTATATGTTTCTTTGATTGCCTCAGTATAATGCATGTTATAACAATTCTAGTACTAACTGTTGCTTAGTAAATGATGTTTTGTGTCAAACATTTTTCTTTCAAAGGACAATTGCTTTGTGTTTCTGCAATTGCAGGAAGGTGGTGCAATGGTTAATGGCTTGGAATAAGAATTTAGTGAGCTGAGTTCCAATCTAAGTTTCTTAGATTCACTTTTGTACAAATATGCTTAGAAAAGGTATGATTACATCTTTTCTTCCCCCAACTATGAATTAAATAGAAGAGCAAACTGGTCTGCTTTGACATGATTGGTAACTGGTTTAACTGTGTAGCCCTGCCATAGCACACATAGTATGTAGCTATCAACAAGATCATGAAGTTCATAATGATTCTATTTCAATTGACACATGATTGTGTTGATATATTATTTTGTTTATTAAAGTTTGCTATATTCATTGGGAAAGAGTGCTCACTACTGGAGATAGTGGTGTTTTTATATATAAACAGTGTGAACTGAGGAATCATCACAACATGATGACTGTTATAGTGACTACCTTAAGCAGTCATCAAACTAAAGATGACTGTTTAAGATATGAAACTGACAGTCACCATGCACTGTTGATTCCTTGATCCATATATATATTTCATCCTCCTTGGAATTACCCATTCGGTTTACCAATTTCTTCATAACTTAAATATTTATATATATATATATATATATATATATATATATATTTTCTATTTATACGTTATTTGTATAGATATAAATATTTAAGTAAATGTTTATAAACCGAGCATTTACTTAAATATTTGTATTTATAAAAATAATATATAAACAGAAAATATATATTAAAATAATTATCAAACTTAGTCCATTTCATAATATGTTGTCATGTGTTTATGTTGAGATATGCTTCAAGGAGATATGATCGTTCGAGAAAAATTATGGAAAATTTGTTGTTTAAAAACAGTAATTTTACTTTGCTTCTGTACCTAAATGTAACACATCAAAACAAATGATGGTTCTGTGTAGGATACAGGTTTGATTCCAGTTGGAGGACACATATTTTCTATCAAATTTCTTGAACATTCAGGCTGGTAAATGTAGTTAATATTGTTTATTATAAATAGATCATTTACTTAAATATTTGTATCTATAAAATAACATATAAACAAAAAATATATTAAAATATATATGTAAACAATTTTCAATTTCCCTTTGTCTATGGTACACATAATATAAATATTTTTTCTAGAACAAAAATACATCACAATTTGTTGTTCTGTATTTTATTTAGATATAGAATTGAAAGAGAAAGAAAAGTTAAACAAACGATAATGTTTCCTCATATCTAACCATTGCTAACTGTATGAAAAGGTAGAAGACTGGAAAAGGAAATTGAGTTTGAATGCTTTCTAATCACTTTATTTATATTTTCTGATAAAATCAACATCAACACATGATGTGTACTTAGTTGGCCACTTGATTTGTACTTAGTCCTGTGTTATATGATGAATGTCCAAATGGTTATGTAATTCAAATGTAACAACTTTGTCATGTATTTTCCTTTAAAAACATCATTTTCTCAAATATGAGACTAGTACTTTGACCACACTAACCTTAACCTTCTATGGAAATGCCACATTGCTGAATATATTTCACAAACATTCAGTTGCACACACACATGGGTATACCTATTATTGTAATTAAAAAATCTTATGACCAAATATTTCTTACATTAAAATATTTTTTTTTATTAACAGTTGTAACCAATATAGTTTTCCTTTGTATTCTCTCTCTGTTTGCTTTCATAGTCAGTTCAAACTTATCTGCATTGATTTTTGTTTAAAATGCAGCAATATGATTTCATTTTATTTTTCCCTTTGCTTTGACTTCAAAGCTTTAATATATTTCTTTTGCTAAACTGCCTATATTGCTAGCCTGCCTATATTGTTGAATTTTTATTTCGTGGAAATTTTCCAATATACATAATGATACAAACACTCACACACACACACACACAGAGACACAAACACACAATTGTGTATTTGGTCAGCAATCCCACTTTTATATAAGTTTTATTAACATTAACTGACAAGATACTGCAGTTAAGCTTTTTATTCAATTTTACTTGTGTTTCTATAAGTGTTTTCTTTTCTCCTAAATTTTGCTCTGTCATCCATTTATTTAAGCTCACTGGGTAGACCATGCATTGTTTTTCTATGTCCCTGTTGCTTTCACTCTGTCCTGTGAGTATCAAATTTTCCAAGCCCTCTTTCTTCATTGTGTGCTCTAGAAATTTCAACTGTCTCATTCTGATGTTTATGCATAAGTGTCCTGTTTGCATTCTTTTCAAAACTTCCCCATTGCCCTCATGTTCAGTCGATGGCATTTTCAGCATCCTTCTGTAGAACCACATTTCTGTTATCTCATTTTTTTTTTTTCATCTTTGAGGAGATTGTCCCACATTCAATGTCATATAGAAGAACTGATATTATGTAGCACTTTAGTATTCTTTCTTTTGTTTCTAACAAAATGTTTCTGTTTCTTAATACTTTGCTTAGGTTTGGGAAGGCATTTTTCACAATCCCAATGTACCTTCAGATATTGATGTCATGCTTTCTGTCAAACATTACCCAGATATTTAAATTTTTGTAATTGCTTGATTTTGGTATCTCCAGTTTGTAATTTGCATATTCTTAAATGTCCTGAAGTGACACGGCACATAGAAGAAGAAAATGGCAGCTTCCTTTTCTTTTGTCTGTTCTCCTCAGTAAATTTTTTCCTCTGGGGTGGAGGAGACTTCTGGCATGGGTCAAAAACTGATAAAATTCATATTATTATTATCCGTTTATGCAAGACCATAAAGACATGAGGCAGAGAAAGGTTTTGTTTGGAGGGAAAAAATAAAAGAAATAAAAACGAATCGGAAGTGAATTGCTTTTTATACTGATTTTTGCTCCACTTCTTTGATATTATTTAATCCTTAAACAATTTTAATTATCTATAAATTTTTGCTTGTATCCAGCTATCAAGAAAATACTAAGTCATTAATAATTTCTGTTTTTGATTATCAAATCTATTTCTTGAAAAATAAGGTACAATTACATTTTATCCAATTACCATAGGTAGTCGCATATCATGCAAACTTTGAAGATCTAATTTTGAACCTAATTTGACCGCAGTAAATGGATATATAGTTTGGTCAATGGCATAACCAGGGTCAGCAGTACATATGCTAAATTTATATCTCATGTATGATGCAACCCCCTTAAAATTAGCTTCAAAATTAGCTCTTCAAAAATTGCATGATACATATATACAGTATATATATCCACCATTATTTGCAATGAACTATTATCACATGTCAGCTGGCTCTTTGATACCTTTTAAGTAAAATTTTACAGGTTTTGATTTGAAAATGTTTTCAACAAACTCTTGAATCTGGTTTCATTGATCAATTGAAACCAATATTTACTGATCTTAGCTTTGTGCATCTTTTATATGCTGAATCCCTTCAGGATATAGACAATCATGGATCACCACAATTTATCTTTTTTTTAACTGTAAGCAATGTTTGTCATCTTATTATTTCTCTCAGTCCCTCGCCTGCCATTTATTGACACAAGCTCATGCTATGTTTTTCAAGTAGATCCAAATAGTGGTAGTCCTGGGTTTGATGATAAACTACATCCACAAGACCTCTGATCAAAAGACTGGAGTTTTTGAGGAGCATGGAACCACCTCTTATTTGCCGGTGTTCCCAGGCCCACCAAGGTGGTAGCACCTGTTTGGGTCCCAACTATGTTCAAGTAGTGAAACCTAAACAAAAACCAGCAATAAATTTTTATAAAAAATAAAATATTGTTACCAATAATGGATTTTTTTTAGCAAAATGACAATATAACACTAAAAAAAAGTATAAAAATAAATTTTTTATATTAGGACCTTGAGTAAGTTCTTGCTGATTTTTCATGAAAAGTAATGTTTTATTTACAAAAATTAGTAAGAAACATGTCACTGAAAGTATTGTTCATCGCTAGCCACTACTTTTTCCCATTTCTGGCAGCATTTGTATTCCACATTGGAAAAATATGTTTTTTGAGGCTAACCACAAGGCAACCTAATGTCGTTGCTTTTGAATCATTCCTAATACTTTCAAACATTTTGAAATTGTTGTGTGATCAACTCCTAATAATTCTACAAGTTCAGTTTGCATCTGACATGAGTCTTCATGAAGTAATGCCTCCAATTCTTCATTTTCAAACTATTTTGGTGCACCAGAGCATTCTTTATGTTCAACATCAAAATCATTGTTTTTGAAGCATCTAAACCAATCTCTGCATGTTGTTTCCAACAGAGCATAGCCACCATAAGTCTCAACAAGAATTCTGTATGCTTCAGCTGCAGATTTTTTTTGAATAATGTAGTGCATTAAAATTCCCTGCAAATACACTTTCTCTGGCATGAAATCTGACATGTTTAACACTATGAAAACAAAGTTGTTTACCAGCAATACATTTAAAAAAAAATTACCAACAATACATTTTTTCTTTTACAAAATATATATCTAAAAAAAAACCTATGTATGTACAAAATATCTTTAGTTGAAGGTATAAATTTGTGTACAAAATATTTAGATTTTGGCATTAAATAACCCATAAATGTTGATATGCTACTAAACAAAATCAACCAGACCATACACAATAGGGCTGCATATTGACATCTGCCTAGGTTGATATTATGCCTTCAAGACATTAGATGATCATGGGTCTTTATAACTTCACTAAGTTAACACTTTTATCCACTATGCCATATGTCCTTGGATGAAAGTGTTAGTTGAGTGATCCAAAATTTGCTTAACCCAAAAAATTGTGAGTTCAATACCAGGCCACAGTAGAGGGAACAAAAACTTGGGGAGTTGAGTTACTAACCAAAACTGAGATATCCAAAGGCATGCCACATGGAATTTAGAACAATCTACCCCTGTGAAGTAAATAAAGGATTCTGTTCAGAATTCCAAGAAATATCACCTGAAGAAGGCCAGAGCATAAAATGGCTGAAATGTCGTGAATATGGCAATAAAGACAAGGACAACAGCCCAGACTATATATATATATATATATATATATATATATATATTTTTCTCATCCTACCCATTTTTTTTCACAGAGTTCAAATCACAGCTAAAGTACTCAGTATTCATTGCTTTGTTTGGCTTCTATATAATACAGTCTTCATTTACTTCAATAGGTGGCATGACAAATATATCCATAATCACCCATAAATTGAGTAAATCACCGGGGGATATAAATAATCAACTACGTCTTTTTCAGTTTGATTTTTTTTAGTGCAGATGCCTCTTAATATATAGGCTATAACAACATGCAAGAAAGTGATGAAAATATACAAGGAAGTAATAAATTGCTTAATTATTTCAAACTAGAGATGTTTACAAAGAAATCTGCCATTTTGCCTTTGACAATATTTAATTAAAGAACAGGTCATTTTTTGTAGCAAATTAACACAAAATAGTTTTTCAGTAGCACTTATTGAACTCAGCTATCTGTTGAAAAGAGTTAAAAACATGACTTGCTTGGTTATGTGATGCAATACAAGTCTCCCAGGGTCCAGAGGTGATAGCCCAGCTGAGAGACAATAACCAATATAGTGGTGTGAGTAATACTACACTTGTTTGAAGAACATTAAAAAACACTATATAAAACGCAGTTCAGCAACAAATAAAATTAAATGTTCAACTTATCTTTCCCGACTCAGTCTCACAGATATAGTATCCACTCATCAATGGGTTTGATTGTAAAATAGAAAAGTAAGTTTAGAGGATGAAGGTTGGTTTGTTACTGACATGTTTTCCATAATCGCCAACAATGGCCTGTCTATGTTCTGGTTTATCATGACATGAAAGAATAACTCACCCATCTCCATCCTCTGAGCTTACTTTTCTATTTAGTATAGATTTAACATTTAATTGGTTAATCAAGACATACCCACAAGTGTAATTTTAATTCTGACCTTATGTCCTCCCAACTTTCAGAAAAGAGGTAACAATTTGTTTTTAAATTTCCTTAAAAATCATATAAACACCAGTTATTTACCATCACCTGAAAAAGTACAATCAAATTATTGACACATGAAAGCTTTTGTGTAGCAATTTCAATGTTTTTATTATAATCTTTTATAATAAGAATAATAGTAATATATTGCTCTACTTTGTATTGAGCACTTTTTAAAACTAAATGCTACAAACAGTGAATTTTACTCCACCTGTTCTTTCTCTCATTTGTGTATATATATATAATATAATATATATATATATATATATATATATATATATATATATATATATTTGTTCCAGTAAATTTTACTCCATTATATGTTTTAAATACATTTTATATAATCAAAGTTTTTCAGTATGGGGCAAAATATATATAAAATAAAAAGTGATGCAACAGAAATGTGGTTTTACAGAAGGATGCTGAGAATGCCATGGACTGAACATGTGAGTAATGACAAAGTTTTAGAAAAAATATAAACAAAAAGGGCACATACTTAACATCAGAAAGAACCATTTTAAAATTCTAGGCCAGATAATGAGGAAAGAAGGCTTGGAAAATCTGATACACTATGGGACATATCATAGGCAAGAGTGACAGAGGAAAACATTACATTACCTACCTAACTAGCATGTGTAAATTGATGGAAGAACATGGTTTAAGAGAAATAGCAAAAAGACCAAATTTACTACAAAGAGCTAGAAATTGTGGAGGAACATGATCACTAATGTCATGAAGGGACACTGCACATTGAAGAAAGGTTCTATTTAGACTTCTCTAATTGACGTCTTTATGCATGTGTTACATAAAACAAATTTATACTGTAAAGTGTATTATTTGATGGGTTGAACAATACTGATGTTGAATTGAGATGCTATGTTCCTCTTTATTTGGTGGGTACCATCCTTGTCAGTCACCAGTGGTTCCTTTATTGTATTACCTGTGGATACAGTTCTCATGTGCTGCTAATGTCTGTAAAGAATCTGTCAGAAACAATTCATGAGAGTTCTTAAAATAATTCTTAAATCCCAGAATAGCCAATGACACAACTTCTTCAACACTCATTAACTCTCCGTTTCCTTCCTTTAATGGAATATACAGCCTAGCAACATTACTTGTTTCAATTCAGAGCCTGATGCATATTCATCAACTTATGCAGTATTCTATCCATCTCTTTTAATTTCATATTATTCCAATCTAAGAATTATTCCAATCTAAGAAGGTTACAGAATGGTGTAGCAGGGACATTTCCCATGTATTAATTCCTTTGATGATATTTCTACCATTTAGTTTCGTTTCCAGAAATTTCCTTATATGTCTGAAATATTCTTCTTTAAGTTATTCTTTCTTTTCAGCATGCTGCCCTTTACTTATTATTATTATTACTACTACTACTACTACTACAATCACCACCATCCCCACCACCGAGGAGGAGGGGAATAATAATAATAAACAAAGTGTTTGACGCAACTTTTCCGATATTTTTCCACACTTAAGAGTAGAATGCGATTTAAGAAAAGAAAAAAAAACAACAGTGTTTGACAATCTCAAACAATATTTTAATAGTATGTCTGCCTTCTTCATGCTGTATTTAAGAAATTTTTTTAATTATAAAACTATATAAATATGTTTCTGTTTCTTAATACTTTGCTTAGGTTTGGGAAGGCATTTTTCACAATCCCAATGTACAAATGTTGCTTGTTGTGTAATGAAAAAATGGCTGTACTCGAATGAAACAATGCCAGTGTGAAGTCATACGACTGAAACATTTATAATATGATGGTGATCTTGCGGATCTTAGAATTTTCTGTTACTTGATTAGTTAATAAGCAGAATTAATTAAACAGCTTAGTATAAATCTTATTTAACTCTTCTGTCATTTTGTTCATTTCCCTGGGGCAGGAAGTTAGTAATTTGCATATGTGACTGTCCGCATATGTTTAAAGGGTTGAAAGTGTTGCAGACTGGATAATGTATTTTGAGTGATCAGAAGGATTGTTAGTGTTGGTGTTCTAAAAACATTCGTCCGCAACAATTAAAGAAAAATATTAGAAACAAATCATTACGTATTGTTTCAAAACATAACTATTGAATTTATTAAGTATTTGATATACATGCATGTGAACTGAAAGGTTAGACAGAGTTATATCTCTTAGACTTGGAAATATTTGTATCTGAGCTCATAAAGAAGAAGTAATTATTAAACTGTAGTTTAGAATAATAAAGTTTCTTTAGCATGTTAGGAATTGTGGATTGGTAAAGTTGGTAAGAGTTCAGAAGATATTTTAGAGTTCGTACTTGCGTGAATGTTGATAATGGTCTTTAACGTCTGACCGCAAAGGTTAAGACGGGAGTTCTTGAAGATTACATCTTGGCAGCAAGGAATGAGACGCGTGCATGAGAGAGAGTTTACATGTGTCTTGTTTTTATAATTTTGTTGTACCACATGACAGGCTTCGACTGAGTTGGCGCCAAAATAGATCTGTCACATGGGGGTGATTTGATCGGTCAAAACTGACCAATCAGCAATCTAGTTTGAAGGTGATTAACCAATGAATGTTTGTCATATATTTTGTAAGATGGTGTTGGTGCAAGTTACAACAGGAATAGTGCATTTCCTAGCAGGGGTGACTGGCTGATGTGGAAGATTCCACAAAAGGCTGGTAGATTCTGAATATTTTTTTCAAAATATGCACCTATGCTTGTCGAAATTACAGTCAAAATTTGTAATAAAATGTTCTGCAAACTCCATTGACGTCACATTGTTGTGTCTGGCATCATACCTGTGGCCATTGAATCATTTATTTAATTTTTCCACTGTGCAACCCATATAAATCAAGTCATGTTTGGTACATTGCACAACGTATATTAAATGGGAATCAGTACAATTGCTACTCGTTGTAGAAATCATGTTTGTCTTTGAATTTGAAATAGACATGATTTTTTATTGGTTTTGACATGTTGATTACCAGAACAGCTGTTTTTTTCATTACAAGACAAACATTTGTACAAAGATTTATAATTTTTTGTACATTTATATATTTCTATACTTGAAAAGATTTTTAAATATAACTTGAAGGCAAACATACTGTGAAAATATTGTTTAACATTGACAAACACTGTTTTTTTCTTTTTTCTTTCTTTTCCTAAATCAAGCTCTTCTTTTAATAATAATAATAATAATATCACAAAAAGGACATGTGTTCTTATTGACATAGCAGTAGTTGGAGCCCTCAGTATGATTGGAAAATGTTTCCTATAGACTCATTGAAGTGATCCTTGGTAGCTTATGCCTTAAAGAAATACAAAAAAATTGTACTCACAAGTAAAGCTCACATATTATGAAGGGCTTTATCTATCTAAAATGTGTGTGATCTTGGATTGTCATTGTGTTTTTTGTACAAAAATCTTCAGTGGAAAATTTCATGATACTTTTTCTGACCCTAGGTTGGGATCCCAGAAGGAAATGTGTATACAACTGAAATCAAAGGAAATAATAACAAAATATATATATATATATATACACACATGTGAAAAGTGTGTGTGTGTGTATATATATATATATATATATATATATATATATATATATATATATATATATATATGTATATATATTATATATATTATTATTTATATATTATATGCACGGTACTTATTAGAAAGTGCTCAATATCAGAGATAGAGCTAACATATTTAGTTGGATTGATGTGAGTTTGTGACCCTGGGTTTCACACTTTTGTGTTCGTTTTTTTTACTATACTGCTCACCATGAGCCTATACTACATGAAAACAGATTTGTGTTAATTTTTTTTACATGGTAGACAATCACAAAAGCCTGAAACCCAGGGTCACAAACTCACATCAATCCAACTAAATATATATATATATATATATATATATATATATATATATACACATGTATTGAATAGTTCTCTTGAGAAGATTGACCTGCTGTCCGACTGAGAGCCAACTTCCAAATCTGTTTTTATGTAGTACTAAGCTCACAGTGGGCAGCATAGTAAAAAGTCAAAGATTACTTCGAGATATAAATGATAGGTAATTGTGAAGAGCAATTTATGCTCACATCTTGAACGGTCACAAAACATAGATGAAGATCAACAGTCTCGTGAAGGAGAAGAGAATCATTATATAACATTATTATTTTGCAAGTTATTTTTTCATGAAGAAATGTTGTTAGTAACCATGAGGATGAGTTTTTAATTTTTTTTCACCTATAATGAATCTTAAGCATTTTTGCTATCTACAAGAGTAGATTATATTTTAATAGATTGTATTTTTTATTGATTGTTTTATCTTTTTATGTAATTAGTGTGCATCTGGTAAAATAAATTAATTGTACTTTTGTTGGGATTTAAATCTGTTTTATGTATGTTTGTTACTATGATTACTTGTCCATAAAAATATTATTTATTTATCAACAATTTGATTAGAAAAGCCATTATTACTAAATGTTTACTTAATATTGGATAGATATGATGAAAGACACTCCAATTATTTTTCATGCATGAGAACCAAAAAGTTTTGTTTGTCAAAATTTAAAAAAAATCAATTCAAGGTTGTATTTCTTGTAAAGAAAGAATGTTTGTTAAAAAGAAGAAAAATGGAGGGGGAAAAAAATGACAGGTTTTATAGTGACTGCTTTAAAATGTTAGTTTTCTTTGACAATGTGAGATTCAGTGAAAAAAGAACCAGTTGTTGACAATGTCATTGGGAATGATAAAAATGTACAAAGAAATTGAATTGGGGCTTTTGGACTGTCATTGTCAAAGAACAAAATAAAGAGAAAGAGAACATTCATCAGCACTTTCCAGACCCCCACAGTACAAAATGTGCTAATGATCAAGTAAGCCATGAGGCTAACATTAACATAAATCTGAAAAAAAAAGCACTAGATGAAAATCTCCCACACACCAAATGTCAGCTATGTCAAGAAAAATAAATCAGCAGGTATCCAGTTTATCTAATCCTTTCCTTCTGAAAATACATTGAGGGGAACCAACCTCATTCCCTTTGTATTCCATTAGTAAGGTGCAAGTTCCACTTAGATGGCTTCTTCCCAAGAACAGTTGCTTTGTGGAGCAAAGGATACTTTCCTGACCACTACAATCTTAAACTTTCCAAGTTTAGGATTAAATATTATCTTTCTCTCATATCTGCATAAACAGTGATCCTTCCTATTACCGCTCATACAGCAACTACCATCAGTTACCCCTACCCTGAGTGACTCTTAGGCCTTGTATAAGAGAACATTGATAAAATAAAAAAAATTTCCCTCACCCTGCATCTATAATATGGAACGTAACATCTGGCAAAAAAAAAAAACTGTTAGGCTAAGATAGAAATAATTTACATTTTAGTTTATCAACTTTATTCTTCAAAAAAATAAAACTGCATTTACATTTTATTCAATTATATATTCGCCATTATTTGAAATGACCTGTTTCTATCTATCATACAGCTCTTCAAGGGTTTATAGCCATATCACGCAATACCAGTTTTTGTATGATCACCAAAATTAAGCTACATTAAGCATGGTCAAGTCCTGTAAACTTAGGACATGCAGGTGATGTAATGGATAACAGCTTGGAAATCAAAGAGACAAGTTCCAATTCTAGCTGGATTATTATATTCACTTATGCGCAAATATCCTTGGGAAAGGTATAAATCTATCTCTTCTCCCCCCATCTATGGGCTAATTAGTAGTACTTGTATCAGTAAATCATTATTATTTTTGAAAATTTCTTACAATCTAAAAATATTTTCTGGCTTTAAATAACCTGCTTTGAAGAAAGCATGTGTGAGGCGGAAGTTGAGAAAAATCCAACTTCATATTTTGATCTTATTTGCTGGAGGTGGTGGAACACAAGACTAAAAATGCAGTCGTCTTTTCCAATGCAGTTCTATTATTGTTGAGTTATGATAAATCATTTAAAAATATTAAATGTTGGAATATCAAAGAAAAAAAGTTAATATAATCATAGGATAAAGTTAAGGAAGCATGTGGCAAAATATCACAAACTAAATCTTTTTTTTTTTTCCTACCCCTCCTCCACAACCTCCAAAATGATGTTTGATTCCTGCTTAACACTCATCAAAAAAACATGCCCAATCTTTGATTTTGATTAAAACATGCCTACTTTAGGATGTATTAGTTCATTTGCGCCATTTTTTTATACTCTAAAAATAACTCTTGTGAGTTGTCAGCAGTGTAATATTTCATACATTTTAATTGTGCATGCCTGCTATAAACAATATCACTCAAGATGATAACAATGGACTAATATATATTGGGCTTTTATGTATCTATGTAGCTACCTATGCACGGCTGTATGTATCTATGTAGATGATGACAATGGACTACTATGTATTGGGCTGTATGTATCTATGTAGCTACATATGTACGGCTGTATGTATCTCCTTTTTTTTTTTTTAATAAGCATTTCACCCCAAGCAAGGCAAGAAGCCACTAGCATGCAAGGGGTTACAGAGAGTTGGAGCAAGAGCAAATAGGAGTGATAGAGGAAAGGATGAAGAGAAGAATAGTGGATAGATCAAGGCAACTGGAGATGTCTATTGACATTACATTTGAATAGTTGGAGATTATAGCTAACAGGGAAATAGTAAGAGGGGAGAGAGTTCCACAGGTGACAGGTGCAAGACATGAAACTACTGGAGTAGAAGAAATGGCTACATTTAACAGTTTTGACAGTGAATAGGTGTGAGCGAGATGCCAGCCTAGTAAAATGCTTAAATTCATGAAGTTTGGGAACCAGCGAAAGCAGTTCCTCGGAGCAGTTACCATGAAAGTACTTGTAAAAAAGACAAAGGAAGGCGACGACACATCTGTAAGAGAGTGACTGCAGACGAGATGCCAGATCAGTGCCAATTACATTGCATATCCATCTCTGGATCTTATCAAGAACCTTGAGACAAACATAAGGGGCACCAGACCATATATGGCAGCAATACTTCATGCACGGTTGATTTGTAGATTTGAAGGATCAACTCCAGTGAGAAAAATTTCCTGGTGTGGCACAAAGAGCCAACTTTCCTTGTGGTGGACAAAGCTATGTATTTGTTCCTTCTCAGGTCAGCAGACATTGTGAGGCTGAGTAGTCACAAAGAGGAGCTCTCAAGAAGTTGAGCATCAGACATTCTAATGGGGGGCAGGGATGGTTCTCTGTGGTGAGTAATAGAGAGCAGTTTCTTTTTTGAGGCATTAAAGTTAACCAGCCAATTCCTGCCCCAGTTCACAACTGATTGGAGGTCCTTTTCGAGATGAACGGCCAGGTTAGTTTTGACAACAACACTAGATTTGTTTTTGAGACTGAGGTAAATTGTAATGTTGTCTTCATAGATGCCTACTTGGGAATCTATGATGTTAGGAAGATCGTTGATGAAGATAAGGAACAAGAGTAGGGCCTAGGATGGAGCTTTTGGAAACACCTGCGTTCTTGGGAGAATCAGTTGAGAACGACCTTCAATACATGGTTTGACAGGAATGATAGTATTAAGTCAAACAATCAACCTGAAATCCCATAACCCTGAAGCTTGCAAAGAAGGCCAGCATGCTAAACCCTATCAAATGCTTTGGAGATATCTAGAGCCACGGCATGAGTTTCTTCGTTATTATGAAGAGCTTGGTAAACAATTTCAGTGATGGCCATAAGCACATCAGCTGTAGAACGGGCAAAGCAGAAACCATATTGCTTGTTGGAAAGCAGAGATCATGGAATGTAAGGTGCTTAATCACTTCGGTGCTGATTAAAGCTTCAAAGACTTTGCTGAAGAGGGGTAAGAGACTGATAGGACGGTAATTAGAAGGGTCAGAAGGGTCACCAGAGTTCTTAAAGACAGGAACAATTGATGAGGACTTCCAACAGTCTGGAAAACAAGATTCCTTGAGGCAGTAGTTATATATATAGATGATGATAATAGACTAATATACCTATATGTATCTATGTAGCTACATATGTACGGCTATATGTATCTATACCCTTGGATATATATAGACTAATATATATAGGGCTGTATGTTTACATATTGAAAAAATAATATAATGGTGTGCTGGAAAGTTTTTGACCTGATCAAGATATCCTTCCAAATAATTTCAGATTGATTTGTTTGTTTAACATTGTATCAACCCCTTATGAGTCATTTAACACCAAAATTTAATTTTCTTGGGAGCTTTAAAGTAATAAAATTATGTTATTCTGCTATCACAGTTGAGTACATGTTAAATACTCAGCTTTTGTGCACAGAAATGTTTGTGTAACCATAATTACTACAGGCAGTGATCTGCATATTTTATGGTGTAGTTATATTTTGGAATACAGTTTGATTTCTCTGTTTATATCTTTGAGATGTGGCATTATGATTATTTACATTATTCGGACTGTTACCCTTATCTTTATTGCCATATTCACAACATTTCAACTGTTTTGCACTTCTGCCTTCTTCAGGTGATTGAAATTTCAAACCAAAACCTTTATTTCCTCCATTAGGGTAGATTGTTCTAGTTCCACATGCCATGCCTCTTCTGGATGTCTCGGTTATTTCCCTTTAGCTCAGCTCTTCAAGTTTTTTGGTTCACCACTACAGCCTGGTATTGAACTCACAACTCTTTGGGTCTAGTCACTGGATTTAACCAACACCTTTATCCACTGGGTCATGTTGGTTTGTGGCATATCAACCTCTATGGGTTATTTAATGCCAAAATTTAAGTATTTTGAGTGCAATTTTATGGCTTCAACTAAATATATTTTGAAAGCCACTGGATGTCTTCAAAATGTTTTGTTGGTCATATTACTATAAATATCTAATGTTGATAATTTTTTTATATAAAAATTTATTTATGGTATTTTTAACAAAAGGTATTTTTATACTTTTATAGTGTTTTGTTTGGGGGGTTCATTATTTGCTGATAGCTTGGACCCTAACAGGTGCTACTACACCAGGTCACGGTGGACCTGGGAACAACGGTAATTAAGAGGCGGTTCCACGCTCCCCAAAACCTCTAATCTTCTGATCAAAGGACATGCTGCCAGATGTAGTTTATCATCATACCCAGGACTATAATTTTTTATGTTTTCTCATTTGTTTTATATTAGCTTCTTTCAAGTCTTGACAAAAGTGATCATTTTCTTCACAGGCCAGAGGTACTTACAGTAGCAAATCCTACTATAGCAGCTGTTACTTTAAAGTAGTATACATTTAGGAAAATACTATGAAATTGATCTAATTTGGAGGATAAAGCAATTACCAGTCCAATTTGCAACTTAATAGTGTGGGGTCTGCATTCATGTGCACCTAATCTTTGTATAGTTGTGTGTTTGTTGTATGGTTTGAATGATGGAGGGAATAGAAATCCTGAGACATGTACCAATATTAAATAAAAAAAATATAATATGTGAAATATGCACTACAGGCCACTACTTTAGGACCATCGTCTGGATTTAATAATTAGTAAGTTTAATACATTCTTTGATTTAATTTATAAGTTTACCATTTATCCATGCTTTGGATATTGCTGCTACATATACCATAGTGTTTCTGCTATATGTTTAGATATTCTTGATAAAATCCAAACAAGAATCTGCAATGTTATTGGTCCTGACCTGATATCTCAGTTTCAGTCACTTTCCGACTGTCATAATGTAGCTTTCCTGTGACTTTTCTATAAATACTTCATGGTAATTTTTCTGATGAACTCTCTTCTATGTATAAAAATTATAGTCATTGTAAATATTCATTGAGATTTCATCTTGAAAAGTTGTTATTTTTATAAACCTATCTGCTTCTCCAGACAAATTGTGCATATCTTTTCTGGTTTGACTAGTTAAATGACTTCAATAGAGATTTAGGTATTATTATGGCTGTAGTTTTTGATTGAATTTTTTTCTCCTTAAGAATGTGTTGTTTTATCTTATATTCTTTCAATAATATGGTACATTTGGGTGGCTTAATTGCCTTGACTAGCTAAAATAAGACAGATTGAAGACCAGCTTTACCAAAATCACCCCCAATTTTTATTTTTTTTGGCTTCATGCCAAACTTTTTATATGTTCAAAATAAATATTACTAATTTGTATTTATGGTAAATAGAAATTTATTAAAAAAGAATTTTTGATGCAGTTTAAGATTGTCTTAGGTTCAAGGATTTCTCATTTTACACTTGAAATGGCTAGATGTAACCAGTCCTTAAGTTCTATGCTAACAGTTTTTACAGACTAACTGTCATTGTGCAAATCTTTTTCTGGTTTGAAAAAAACAAAATTTGAAATTAAAATGATCAATTTTTATCTAGTGTATTTCTTAATTCATATTTTTTTTTTTGTTTTTTCTCCATTTTTTCAATGTTTTTGGCTTTATCTTATATTTTTTATTTTTTATTTCCAATTTAATTTATATTTTGCCTTAGTGGCTTTATTTGTTGCTTAATTGGGTTTAAATGGTTAAAAAAAAATTGATTCTCCTACTAAGTTAAGATGCTGAAATTATTTAACCCAAAACTGAGCTAGTAAATTACTTTTGAAAAATTCACAAAACCTCCAATTTTTATGCAATTCTTTGAAATCCAGTCAGTGGCTCAAACTTTGGGTCTATAATGTAGACTGGCTTCAAGTAATTGTTTTTTGGGCAATTTGTATTTATAGTAAATGTGTAGAAATTATATTAAAAAAGAATATTTTGATGCATTTTAATAAATTGTCTGTAAATTCGATTTTGATTGAGAGGTTAATGTGTATTGGTGCACATGTTTAGAGAAATAATCCAGTCCTTAATTGGATTAAATTATTTTTATACAAAGTTTTTTTTACAGACCAAGAGAAGATTCAATAAAAGTAGAGACAGGCAAAAAAAAACAAAAAAAAACCAAAAAAAAACAAAAAAAGAAATTAAAAATGATAATTTTATAGAATGGTTATTTCCCTTTTTGAACAATTGTTAAGAAGATCAAGGTGTTATTTTCATTTTTAGTGAAACTTTTTTTTCATTTTTATCAAGGACATTTTAGAATTGGCTTGTTCTTTGTTTTATAGGTACAATTTTTAAATTAAAAATTTTCTAATTTAATTTATATTTTAATGACTGAAAGAGACTGGAGTGAAAACAAAACTCTGTAATTTGTTGCTGAATAATTGTATTGAGTTTAATTCAATATCTCACATTAAATGGAATTGATTCTCCTGAAAAATTTTCTGTATGAAATATTGATTGTCTAAGTCTATCCCATAATATCAGTACTAGTGAGCTACAGAAAAGTCATATTAATTGGATTTGTATACATTATTTATACATAAGCTTTGTTTTATAGGTACATAATTAAATGGAATTGATTCTCCTGAAAAATTTTCTGTATGAAATATTGATTGTCTAAGTCTATCCCATAATATCAGTACTAGTGAGCTACAGAAAAGTCATATTAATTGGATTTGTATACATTATTTATACATAAGCTTTGTTTTATAGGTACATAATTAAATGGAATTGATTCTCCTGAAAAATTTTCTGTATGAAATATTGATTGTCTAAGTCTATCCCATAATATCAGTACTAGTGAGCTACAGAAAAGTCATATTAATTGGATTTGTATACATTATTTATACATAAGCTTTGTTTTATAGGTACATAATTAAATGGAATTGATTCTCCTGAAAAATTTTCTGTATGAAATATTGATTGTCTAAGTCTATCCCATAATATCAGTACTAGTGAGCTACAGAAAAGTCATATTAATTGGATTTGTATACATTATTTATACATAAGCTTTTGTTTTATAGGTACATAATTAAATGGAATTGATTCTCCTGAAAAATTTTCTGTATGAAATATTGATTGTCTAAGTCTATCCCATAATATCAGTACTAGTGAGCTACAGAAAAGTCATATTAATTGGATTTGTATACATTATTTATACATAAGCTTTGTTTTATAGGTACATAATTAAATTTTCTAGTTTTTCCTCTGACTTTTGGAGAGAGGTTCTCCACAATTTTATGTCATTTATAGTTCTTAAAAAATTTTACTTTTGTTATCTCTCCTAAACCTTGCTCCTAGTCTATTTATCCAAGCTCTCTAGGTAGGTTATACATTGTTTTCCTCTGTCTCAATCTTCAATCTTTTCTGTGAGTATCAAATTTTCCAAGCCCTCTTTTCTCATTATGTGACAAAGAAATTTCAACTGCTTCTTTTGGGTAAGTGTCTTTTTTGTTTCCATTTTCTCTAAAATTTTGTTGTTACTCACATGTTCAGTTCATGGTATTCTCAGCATCCTTCTGTAGAACCACATTTTTTTAGTCTCTTCTTCATCTGTGAGAAGATTATCCATCATTCACTCCTGCATAAGATGTTATACAGAGAGCAAAAAAGGTTTCAAACAAAAGCACCAGTTTTAAATTTAGCCCATCTTGGTATGATATAACATTTATAAGATAAGGTTTGTTTTGAGAAGACAATAATTTAGTAAGACCAACATCCTTATCTTTCTATATAAATTTTTGCATGATGAAGGTTGAAGGACGCAATGGCCGAAATATGAACAATACAGATGGGGACAATAGTCCACATGTAAACTGTATAAATAAATTTTTACAGTTATGTTTCAGTTTATGTGAAATGAGGTTATAGCACCTTGATTAAGAATACTGAGAATACCTGGTTGGATCATTTAAGCAATAAGGAAGTTTTAAAGGAAGTCAAAACAAAAAAGATGCTTATACTTAGAATCAGAAAGAGATAGTTGAAATCTCTGTGACACATACTGAAGAAAGAGGGTTTAGAAAGTTTGACACTCACAGGACATATTGAAGGCGAAAGGATCAGAGGGAAACAATAAACTTGAGGTAGCAGGGATGTGGGTCTATAGAAGAATGCTAAGAATACTATGGATGGAACATGTGAGCAACAAGGAAGTTTTAAGGAAAGTGGGGAAAAAAAGGTACACCTATACCTAGAATCAGAAACAGACATTTGAAATTTCTACGACACATAATGAGGAAAGAGGCTTGGAGAATTTGACACTCACAGGACATAATAAAGATAAGAGGGACAGAGGAAAATATGAAAATATTATGGGTGGGGTTTGGGCTTTATAGTCCACAGAATTTATGGGGGTACTGAATCCATCATAAAAATTCAGGATGTGTAATTAGTAAAAACTGAATGCTACAAATACCTCAGTGTATGAATCAGTTACAAAAAAATTAGTGTAGAAAAGGCTGCACTAAGAGTAGTTTCACACAACACCACACACTACTACAAAACCAAAACATTACTCTAAAGACTTGTGTCAACTTCTTAAATAGCCTCAACAGATAAAGACTTTCATGTGGATGTCACACATGGTACCAAACCCATTCAGAAATATCTAAACTATTAAGTGTTTACTACTGCTACTGCAAATAAATGATTAAAAATGATTTCAAGTGAATGAAGACCTTAGATTTTAATGAGGACCATTCTTCTTTGAAGTATGTGGGCTGGTGTGACAGAATCACAAAGAATTGTGACAAATAACAGAAACCACATCACTTGAAGACTATCAACAGTAGCAACAACTAAAATGAATATCACATGTAACTCAAAGAGAAAATAACATAATTAAAATGTTGATGTTCTACATTACTTCAAGCAAAAGATTAGGAAGGAAGCCCCCATCAATGATGGAAACAATGATAAACGTTAATGGACTTGAAAAACTTAATATCTTGAATAACTGTTTTACGAGAAAGGAAACAGCTAATATTACTATTACTATCGTTATATATTAATATATTGTTATTTTTATATCTATTAATCTTAGTTGTCTTAACAGTGTGATATAATGGAATATGTGTACACCTGTGTTCCCCGTCACTGGAATATGATTGGCTGGTGTTCGTCATAAATACCGACGGATGTGTAAGAGAATAAAGAGCCTTAGTCTGAGAGCTAAGTCTATAACAATGCCCATTGGACTACGCCATTGATCTACACTTCTTACCTGCGACTACGACGCATACCAGTCGATTACTGCTACCATATTCTATTTGGTTATAGTAGCCAAAACCACTTTGCTACTTCGTTCAAATATATTCCTTTTCGGGACATATCACAGTGTTTTGGCAATAGGCTAACACCTTTAACTGCTATTAAACAAACAAGTTTATAGGAGATTGGTTTTACCAAATATAGATAACTTATTTTATCAATTGATTAGAACCTAAAGAAAATGGATTAATGACTTGGTATTTATTAGTGAATCATTCATCATTTCAAAACAAATAAATTTCTCACTAGATTTCACATAAACCATTTTTGAATATTTAGTTAAAATAGATACCATTGAAATCATATCTCAGCACTAGTAATGTCAAGGAGACAAAATTTGGGACTTTATGGCCATATCAAATTGAAACACTGGTTCTCATATGATCACCAAAGTTAAGCAACGTTGAGCCTGATCTTTATTATGCATCCTAGAAATTGTAAATATAAGTGTCATTTTCATTTCTATTTTTCTTAAAACTTTCTCATTGCTCACTGGTATTAGTATCTTTGTTTGTGATTGGGAAAATTTAGGAAGTTGTTAGCATTGCCTTATCCGCAAGAACTTCATTGAGAGATCTCCAAGTTAACTGACCATTGACTGATAACCTAGTTATACAAAACAGCCATTATTAATACTATAGTGTCTTTTATAATTAAGTTTTCAATATCCTTGGAAAGCAGTTTCAGCTAACTTGCTGATTTGTCATTCATAAAACTAGCCAATCAAGCTGCAGTGTATGTTATTTCATGATTGAGTAAATCATGGGATATTAACTTAATCATTTTATTGTCTTCCTTAATACTGTGCAAGAATGGATTTAAAGTATTGTTATTGTTCTCTAATCAGTCAGATGAGATGAAATTTTGAAAGCCAGCTTTTATAAGTGCCCAAACACTGCATCCTGAACCAATATCACGAAAATGTAAAGAGGTCTCAGGGATTATTTAAACATTCCATCCACTAAGAACTCCATAATTATGTATCATAGGAGAGAACTGACTAATATTTCTTCTATAATTTTGAAAAGAGCCAATACCAGTCCAATTGTTAACAGTTTTTATTGTTAACACAATGTTTCAGCTGATCCCTTTTACAGTTTTCTTCAAGTGATTTTAATACTAAATGCTAGGCTTAAGAGTCACTCAAGATAGAGGGTTACTATTAAAATGGCTATAATGAATGGGACATGAAATGAGTGAAATAAGAGGTAGTAAGACAAAGATAAAATGATTGAATCTTAACTTGAAGAAGTTAAGATTGTAGAGTCTGAGGAAGCATTCACTCAGGAGTAGCAGGTCTTGGAAAGAAATGAGGATGATTCAACTCCTTGGAAGTAGAATGGCTTGTCCTAGTTATAAAGGTCTGAATTTTTAGAACTGGAGAATAGAGCTTGTTTGAATATTTACCATGGATGTTACAATAGAGTAGTGATAGGCTTGCTCCATTCTGTCCATGTCTTCATCTTTGATTGTTATAGCTGCTATTATAAACATAACGTTTTCACCAAGTACTCCCTGGCAACCTTCAGATGCCCTTTATTTTGGGTATGTAGAATATGTGTTAATAACCCACACAACTGTTTATAACAACATAATAATGTTGATTATGCTGATTGTAAATACTTCCGGTGCTTCTAGAAAATACTGGGAGCAATACAGATTGAGTGGGAGTTTGAATAAAATAGTTAATTTTACCACATCTCATGTTGTCTTTGTATTGATTCAACTTTTCAGCAGCTAGTCTCATATAACTTATCTCTCCACCCTAAGACCAGTAGAACAATAACCAAAATAAAAGCTGAAATATTGTGTTTATAATAATATCATCTAAGATGAGAACATTACTTTGAATAAGTTAAAGTAGAATGATAGTTCCCCATCTCAAAATAATGAACACCTGAAGGTCAAGGGTTACTTGGCAAAGCTGTCCTGTTTATAGTAGCATCAATAGCAACCAAAGATACTAATAATAGTTTGAATAAATCAAAGTATACTGCCAATTCCTCATCTCTAAAATCAAACAAAAATGATCAAAATCCAAATGAAGAATTAGTTCAAGACTCCATGAGAGCACTTCACTGCGTCTTCTTGGTCTCATGTTTTCCACTGATCTGAGGTGGAACAACTACATTGAATCAATAGCTGCATCTACCACAAGGAAAGTTGGTTCTCTGTGTTGTACCAGAAAGTTTTTCACGTCTGAGTCCATCCTTCACATCTACAAATCTAACATTCATCCAATGCATGGAATGCTGTTGCCATATATGGTTTGGTGACCCCCCACTGTTCATCTTGAGGTTCTCAACAAAATCCAAAGATGGATATGTAATGTGTGATCAGTCCTGACTTGAGGTCTCGGCTCCAGCCACTTTCTCACCAATGTAATGTGGCATTTCTCTGTCTTTTTTATAAATATTTTCATGGCATCTGCTCTGACAAGCTATTTTCACTGATGCCTCGACTGCATGAATTTAAGCATGCTGCTAAGTTAGCATCTTGGCCCCACCCTTTTACTGTCAAAACAGTTAAATTTAACTGGCTCTTCTACTCCAACAGCTTCTCTCACACTTCCTGACAGTAGAACTTCCTTCCTCTTACTTGCTTCCCTGATAACTATAATCTTCAAAAATTTAAATATAATGTCAATTGAGATATTCTATTCCTTTGATCTCTGTTCCTTTTATCCTCCTCCGTTCTTCATTTTATCCTTTATTCACTCCCCACCCATATCCAGTCTTTTTACCTTACATTCTCTGTAGCCTCTTGCTTACTAGTGGCACTCCTGCCTTGCTTGGGATGAAATGATTAAAAAAAAAGAACTAAAACTATTCTTGGAGGGCCAATATTATAAGTATTATCCTTCAATGAATTTACTAACAATTGCTTGTAGTAAAAATAACAGAACAAACTTTTACCAACATATTATAGTGAAGGTGAATATATAATAGTTTTAACTGTTTGCAAACAAATAGCATTAATCAATGTTTATATTTTATATATGCAGTATATAATGGATGGCTACTCTCATTTTCTAAGCACACACATCTATTAAGATGGCTAACCAGTCCCTATCACAAAAACCTGCTCCAGTACCTTTTTGCTTGTTCAACATCCACAGAGCCCACCTGTGGTTTATTCTGCAACTATGCTGAGCAGACTTTACTTACAGTTTCTGGGAGTGAGTGCCTAATTGATCATAATCATCAATTTGAACAATGGCAATATGTTCAAATTCTCAAGCATGACAACTTGACTTCATGTTAGTACAATCATCAACAGTTTTCGAACAGTTCTGTCTACTCAGATTCACTCACTCAATCTTCAGTATGGTTTTCAGGTGCTTTCCAAAAGAGTTGCATGCTGGGATTGACTCCCCAGACTGATAACATCTGGAAGTAACCTTCCTGACAAATTGGCCATAGTTTTAACCACTCGACCATGCATGGATTACTGACATTATTTCTTATTGCTATAAACATTCTTACTAAAACCCTTTACTGCTTTGCTTAACCGGAAATTCTCTGTGGCTGAGCAGTTGTAGCACACGAGGCTTAATGGTGATTCTGTATAGGACATAGGCTCGATTCTTGTTGGAGGACGCTTAATTTCTTGAGCATTCAAGCTGGTAAATGTAATTAATACTGTTTAATTAAAAGAACAGAGCATTTACTCAAATAAGGGTACTGTTGTGGTAAACCCTCCTACAGTATAATGAACTCTTCCTCCTCTCATAAATACAAACTGCAAGAGTCAGATAAGATGAAGAATGGGAAGTGAAGTGCAGTAGTAGATGCAGTTCTAATCTACTTATTACTAACACTATTGTTTTGTATATATCTTCAATATACATTTTCAACCGTCCTTCGTCTTCCGTGTCTTTCTTTCTGGACCTTAAACAGGTCACAACAGGTATCCATAAAAATAACATATAAACAGAAAAATATCTATATCTATCTATCTATATCTCTCTCTCTCTCTCTCTCTATATATATATATATATATATATATATATATATATATATATATAAAAAGTGGACATTGAGATTAACAGCCAGTGGCAACAGTCTTGTTTCATGCTTAAATACAATCTTCAGGCCTGTCACTACTGGGTGTTGACCTCAATGTCCACTTTTATATTTCCATACATTCTATCATGATATTGAGCACTTTAAGCCATAAATATAGCATACCTTAAAACTATAGTTTTCATTATATATATATATATATATATATATATATATATATATATATATATATATATATATATATACCTTGAATAGGTTTTAATCCATGTATTGAGTGAATCCTAGTTTACATAAAAAACATAAGCAATCATGTCTCTCCACATTTTCCTTTTCTTTATTATCTATAAATTGCAATCACAGCTTATGAAAAATATTTAAGTGGTCTCTTGTTGCCTCCTTCACACTTCTGTATTCAGTGTAGTCATTTTCATAACTGCTACTTTTTATGCCATGTCCTTGATCATGGTTCTCCATATTTTCCTTTTTATTTATTAACTATAAATTGCCATCACATCTTGTAAAAGATATTTCAGTTGTTTCTTGTTGCCTTCTTTGCACCTTTTGAATTCAGTGTAGTTATTCCCTTCGACTGACTGCCACCCAAGACTAAATAGCTCACTGTACTGTTATTTAAATCAGCTGGAGAAGAGACAAGACAGATTTATAATTTTCATAAGGGTATTAGTGTGAAATTGAATGCAACAGTCTAAATCAGAATTAGAACTCTGCTCATCAATTTCTGCACTGATTAACCCTATTATTAACATGTTCCTCTCAAGGTTATCTGCTTGACATTTTCTAATTTAAAGCAAATATTTAAAAAATGAGTTTTTTTTTTTTGTTGTTGGAAATTTGGGCAATCATTATATTTCATTTGAAATTTCAATATTCTAATAAATATTGTTTAAAATAAATACAGCATCTCCTCAAATTTAAAAAGTCTTTGGCATCTGATGTATCTAAATGCATAAAATAGCCAATTTCATCCAGCTTTCAATCACTTCTCTTCTTCTATATATTGTGTCCTTTCAGGATGTGGGTGATTATGGCTCTCCACACTATCCATTGTAACTCTTAGTAATGTTTAACTTTTTGCCATTCCACCATTCATTTACACAAGCTGCTCATGTAGTTGGCCCTCTGCCTTCCTCTGTTCCTTTTGCTTTCAATATCTCCTGTGAGTGTCAAATACTCCAAGCCCTCTTTCTTTATTATGTGTCCAAGAAATTACAGCCCTCTCTTTATGATTCTGAGTATATTTTTGTTTCCATTTTCCTTGAGACTTCTCTACTGCTTACATACTCTATCCATGGTAACAATGTAGTAGTGTCTATCTATATTTCTGGGATGACGTATTGTAATTATTTACATTGTTTCAATTGTTGTTCTCATCTTAATTGCCATATTCAGCTTAAGGAATCTGCACATATGCTAGGCCACAAAACTCTACTAAGCTGGCCAAGCATAGAAATGAATACAATATGGGAACCATTAATATGGAGTGCTACAGAGAAGCAATAATAACAACAAAATTGCAATATGAGCTCTGGAAAAAATATGATTACTGAGTTGTTAAGTTTATAAGTCCCAAAAATTCATACACTGATGTCCTCATGGCTCAATGGATAAAAGCGTTATTTGGATCCAGTGACTTGACCCAAAGAGTTGTGAGTTCAATACCTGGCTACTTCAAAAAAAACTTGGAGATCTGAGTTAAAGGGTGATAACTGAGACATCCTGCAGAGGCATGGCACATGGAACTTGAACTAAATACTAAAGGGCTCAGTTCCAAATTCCAATCACCTGAAGAAGGCCAGATTGTACAACGGCCAAAATGTATTGAATATGGCAAAAGTCCGAACAATGTAAATAATTGTAATAATGGTAGCTTTATTAAAAAAATGTACATCATGTTCTTAAATATCCTCATAAGATCGAGGCTTTCATGCTGGTGTCATGCATGCTTCCAAACACATTCATATAGGTCTTACGTCTCTTCATGTATGACCATCCTTCTTCAAACCTTGTGAACTGGCACTACATAATCACAAAAAAAGAAATCACATCAGTTGAGGACTACCAACAGCAGCAACAATTAAAATGAATAGCACATGGAACTCATAGAGAAAATAAGATGTTGATATTCCACACTATTTTAAGGTTAGCAGGGAAACTGCCATCAATATTGGAAATGGAATTGAAAAAACTATTTTCCAGAAAAATTATTTTAATGGGAGGATTTTATAAATTTCAACCGGAAACAGTACTGGCTTCTCGGTCAATGAATGCCAAATGTTTCCTTGTAGGGAAACAGCTAATATTACTATTTCTGTTAACATACTGTACAAGTGGATGTTATAAAGTTTTTTGGCATGACTTGCTTCCCAAGTGACCAAACATTAGAATTTTGTTTTTTTTTTTCCTCTTGATCTGTAAAGATTTTCTCATCCGTCTCATAGATATGTAGGAACTTTAATCCTATCTCTGTCTATGCATTCAACTTACTCAGACTAATATCGATAAACTACACATGCACACACATGCATGCAGTATCATCCACATTTGCACACTCTTGAATATGCATTTACATCCGACAACACTACCTGTGTGTCTACACAAAGCCATGTACAATCAATGAGGCACAACTTCCAAAATAATCTGATTACATTCATTGAGCTTAAAAGAGATTATTGGATTGGCAATAATACTGGCTTGTCCTCACAGAATTAGCACATTATCTCCTTGTTTCATAGCATCATGGGTAATATTACCTATAACCAGACCCCCATCCCCCACTGACCATCTCTCTTATGTTGTTAGACTGACTAGTTAGTAACTTGACTGGTTGATTTGTTTGTCAGTCTTAGGGAATAAACACAGACATTTATTATGGACCTATCCCCAATAAGAATCTGTTTTCCTGTAATATAATTTGACTGTCAGACTATTTTTCTCATCTTTGATTGTTATAGATCAATTATAGACACAATGTTTCAGTCAAGTGCCTTCTGCTCATCTTCAGGTGTCAATTATTTTTGGCTATACAGGATATCTGGTAATGTCACCGATTGTGTTTATCACTCTGTATATTGATTGTTCCTATTTTCATTTAATTATGACTCTTTAATTGTTTCTAATAACATTTCTCATTAAGAAATTTGGATTGAATTTGTAGCCACTAATATAAAAAGTTTGGGATTTTTCAAAACATGTATCTAGTTATTTAACATATACAGTGAGGTGATACTAAAAGAATTAGAAATTCTACAAGAATTTATTATTGGTGGGCACCTTCTTAGCAACATAAGATACCCAGAAAGAAAACTGCAGGAACTGCTAGACAAGGTAGAAAAAGAAAGATGAAAGGACTAATTATCAATTGTAAAAAGAGAGAATATATGGTAATCAGTGAGAGGGACAGCCCAAGAAGCCAGTGATGAAATGGAGACATCAAAATCAAGCATGTACAGAAATTTAAATACTTGAGAAACAGAAAATGTAACACAGAAATACAACTATATATTAGAATAGCAAAAGATGCTTTCCAAAAGCTAAACAAAGTATTAAGAAACAAGAAAATTTCATTATAAACAAATATTAAATTTTCATTACAGGCTTTTTTTTTCTGTTTTAAAATGCAACATCTGTCAGAGTTTATATGAAGTTGCCAAAATCCTTTGCATAGCCATTTCAATGGAACATTGCTGCATATATGGGCAGTCTTTTCTTTCCAGTCTAGTCCAAAGGTGTTTCTGTGCCCTTATGGGTGATGAATTATTTTCCACCCTACAACCCCTTTCCCACAGATGAAACGTCATTTGTAGCCATACAACCTGAAAACTCTTTTCTTTGTTTCTTAATAGTCTGTTTAGCATCTGGAAGGCAGCTTTTGTTATATAAATGCACCTTTGGATGTCAATGTCACATTTTCTGTTGTCTACTACTGTACTTGCTTGATTTAGGCATCTCCAATATGTCATTTATCATCTTCTGTTTTCTCTTATATTTTATGATTAGTCTTTTCTTTTCCTGATTTGCTTTACTATCTTATCTATGATTTTCTAGAGTTTCTTTCTATGTCTGCCATCAACACAGTACCATCTGGATATTTTATGTTGTTAAGATTCTGCTCACCAATAATAAATCCTGAGAGGATTTCAAGTTCTCTTGGAAATGCCTCATTGTAAAGGTTAAATAAATCTGGTGAATAGATGTATCCTTGCCTTATGGATCTTTTTATTTTAGTGTTCTGACTCAATTCATTTTCTATCCGTATATACAGGGGTTAGACAAAATTATGTGAGCATTAGCTTAAACATTTATCTATTTACTAATAAGATGTTGGACCTCCATTAGTTTCTAATTATTTTACCTGAGGATAAATAATGACTTAATTTGGTGGAAAAGCAAGTAAAGAATTAAAGTGCTGATCAGTTAACTTTTATGCCAGTTTGATGTTTACAAATACCCCAAAATGCCAGAATTTAAAAAATTGCTGTTTTTGAAAGCCGTTCACATTATTTTGTCTACACTCTGTAAGTGGTTTACTTCTAGTATACATTCAGGATTATTCTAGTATCTTTCTCAAATACAGTTTTTCTCACAGTTCAAATAGATTCATGTGTCATAACTTATCAAATGTTTTTGCATAGTCTAGAAAACAAAGGTATATATAACAATATCATAGGAGAAAATAATATATATTTTTTTATATTCCAAAACAATGTTAGGAAAATTAATGGCAAATTGTAAAACATTTTTCATGAGACACATTTTGTCATTTTAGACATCATCAGACTAAAGTGGTGTTTACTTTGATGTAACTACACAGGCACATGAAGTGGAGATGTTGAAGTTTTAAGCAATTTTTTTTTGTTTTATATAGCTTAGCCAATTTCAGGCCTACAGCCATATCCTGTTAACAAACGGTTCCCATATGATCAACGGTTAAGCATTGTTGAGTCTGGTCAGTACCTAGATGGGTGACCACTTGGGAGTGCCAGATGCTGCAAGCTTGGATGTTTGGGTGATATAATAGCTAAGGGCTTAGAATTACTAATCAGAGAGCTGAGTCCTAATTCCACTTGGGTTCATTATACTTACTTAGTTGTAAATATCCTTAGGAAAGGTATGAATGCACCTCATCTCTCTCTAGCTTTGGGTTAATTAGTAAGACTTGTATCACTAAATCTTTATTATCTCAAAAAGAAAATTTCCTATTATCTCAAAATATTTTCTGGCTTTAAATAACCTGTGAAAGGTTGATAAGCAATAGAAAATGAATCAATCAATATAATTTCATTTAGTCTTTTTCTTTTTGCTTATTTTTTTTTAGTTTTGTTATTAAATATCCCACATTGGGATAATAGAAGATCTGCCAAGAATGGTGAAATGTAAGAATTTTGATGCAAATTTACTGTGGATGATCTAGTGATTAAATACTAATATTATTAAATCCATTGACAAATTTTTTTTGTATTCTTTATGATGATGATGATGATGATGATACTACTAGCATTGCCATCATCATCCCCCCCACTACCATTATAAACTTTTTGTGTCTAAATGGAAATCAATTGACAACAAAACTACTTCAGCATTCCTTTCAATATTCCATTTCAGCTCAATCATAAAGTTGTTAGGGTCGTCCTAGTTTTTATTCATATTCATCTCCTGAAGCTTTTCTTTTATTGAACTCTTTTCGTATACTTCCCTATACGTCAGCTGATATGGAGATTTCTGAGTATTCATTATTGGATATGTTTTTCGAGTTTCTAATCGTGATCATGTATTATTTTCTTTTTCTTTCTTTCTGCAGTTGTTGTTTCCTTATTTTCTGCTGCATCGACATTCATTGATTTCAAAGTAGATAATGTTCAAGACCAAATGACACCACATACTATAAGCGTCTTAGCATTTTAACTTTGTTCTCAAAACCCTTGCAATATATCTGGCAATACTTCTTTTTGCTTTATTATTATTGTTGTGTTGTTTTACAAGAAACCTCAAGAAACTTCAAATTAACAGATCATGATTGTTGATACAATTGTAGCTAAAATTTCCAGCGTAATTTTTATTAATTATATAATGTTATATGACTGTGTATAGTAGTTTAGAATTTCATTAAAATGTGTATGTACAGGTAAAAGTCATGTGCAGTTAAAATGTGTTAGCAGATTAAATGAAGAGTCTGAAGAACTAAACCTATGTCTCAGGTGTAAAATTTAGTAAACGGTTATATAGGAATAAAGTGTCACTGCCGTCATTGTAGTTTGAACATAGACCACCAATGAGCAAACATGGGTGATCCCATTATTGAATTATGGAAAATCATATGACCACAGAGGAAAGACATAAATAGAAAGTATCATGATGTCAAATTGATCACACTTCCTCCTCTATACTCTGTTACTATACGGATCACTATTTTTTTTTCTACACTATTCTCTATACTGATTACTATACGGATTACTATTCAGAGGTTACTTTTCAAGCAAGTACTATTAGTGCGAGTGTTATTCGAAGGTGTCTGACACCACTATTATTTAACGGTGTTACTATAGTTGTATCTGCGGTTACAAAATTTCTATTAGAACAAGCATTTCAAAAGTGACAATGAGTATTCGTTGCCATCACAAAAGTGGCAACAGGCATTCATTTGAGTCCCAAAATAAACTCACCAAAGAACCGTCTAAATATGAAGAAGAAATCATTGCATAATATGCAGGGTTCTGTGAATATATGAGAATGAGCATACAAATTCTAGAAGACAAGGTCCATAATCTGTCTCATTGATAAAACTTTCCTGAGGATGTGGGAAGTTGGCCATAAGTGAAATCTTTTTAATTTCAGCCAAACTTGGTTTGTCAGAGAGTTAAAAAAAAATACAATTTTTCATGTTTTGGTATAGTTCCTTGCACTAAAATTTAATTATTTTAATAATTATTATTATTATTATTAAAAAATTGTATTTTTGATATGCATTTGTTTTATAATCAAATGCTGGGTCATAAGCTTTGACCTAGGTCAAGTGAACAAAAGACAGTTATTAAAAAAAATGCTGATATGGACAAAGCTCTTCACAGGATATCGGCTGTGCTAGTTAAAACTATTTTTTTAGATTTCTTGGAGAGATTGTGCACCAAGAATCTTGTTAATTTGTTATTGACTTTCTTTATTCATCCCTTCATAGAGTTTCTCAAAATCTGTACAAGTTGATAATTATTTTATATATTTTATATAAATTGGCATTAGATTTGAATCCACTTCAGTCAGTTATGTGCTATGCATGATACTTGCTTAGGCGATCATGTACCTTTTGATACATGACTGACGAGGCAGATTTTTTCCCACAGTAGGATGCCATTTCTTTCTTCAGTAGACCAGTTGCCATCCAAGGCTATAGAACCCGGTCTGTCCTGCTATTTACCTATAGCTGGGGGGAGAAGGAGAGGATTCATACCTTTCCCAAGGCTATTAGTACATAAGTGAAAGTAATGGATTTGACTGGAATTCGAACTTGGCTCTCCAATTCCTCAATCCAAGCCGATATCTATTACTCTACAGTGCATCCATACAGAATCCACCTACCATATAAAAATATGCCAACATAGACAGCTACTATATGCAAAAATGATTTTGTGACATATATATATATATATATATATAATTTCTAAATACAACCAGTGCATTGTGGTAATGTTCATAATTAATGTTATTAAGTGTTGGTTTCTTGATTTTTATAAGAACTTCCATAAAATTTAAATGTGTTTTGTAGTGGGAGGTATGTATCACACCTATGTTCTCGGTGAGTATATTGCATATCTAGATTGGTACAATTCAATGTTGGTATAAATGTGTCCATATTGAGCTATGTAGTGTCATTTATCTGGGTGATAGTGTGTTCAACATAATGATCTATCGGTTAGATTTCCTTGGGAATACAGTTCCCCATGGAGCATCTAAATTAAGAAATGACATTGGTCAGACAGAGTTTTGAATTTGTTACCAACTGACTCTACATCTCTCTGACTAGCACTCCATACAGACACATTTAAACAAGCATTCAGTAGTAAAAATCTCAATATATTATAGAAGAACATGAATGTGATATATACATCCAACTACAAAAAGCATTTAAAATTGATGCAAACTCTTATGAAAATCAAGATACCAACCCTTAATAATATTAATTATAATCACAATATTCAGAAATTAAGAATATGTTTACTTTCAGCAACATTTATAATAGCAATGTTTTTTCGATGAATAAGGAATTTTTACAAGGATTGTTTTCACTTTTTAAAAATTTTAATTAGAATAATTTCTAAATTTTTAGATTATTTGAAATTCTGTATCAGTTTGTAACAGCCAAGTGATATTGTTGTTAAATTAAGACTGCATTTACTAATCATAAATTGAAATGCTTACAATTCAGTACTAATATTAAAAAAATTTTGGACTTATTTTGTGTGTATGAAAGTGTTTATTTTTGTAAATATGGAGGTCTAAGTACAACATTATTGGAAAATAAAATTGGCAACTATAGCAAAGTAAAAATTTATTGTTAATTTTCTAAAATGTCCTCAACAAGCATCTTTGATTTTGTGTGTGTGTATGTATATATATATATATATATATATATATATATATATATATATATATATATTTGGTTGATAGATGTGAGTCGTGACCCTGGGTTTCACGCTTTAGCAATACAAAGTTTGTCTGACGATCGCTAAAGCGTGAAACCCAGGGGTCACACAAACTCACATCTGTCCAACCAAATATGTTAGCTCTATCTCTGATATTGAGCACTTTTCTAGTACCGCACATATAAATAATTATACATATATATATTTATTTATATTTATATACACTTTTCATATATATATATATATATATATATATATATATATATATATATATATATATATATATATAGGTATCAATGTGATATATATATATAAGTATTAATGTGGATAAATCAAATAACTAGATATTAGCAACCATATATGCATGTGTTAGCATGCATACACAGGTAAGCAAATATATATTTACTCAATGTAATTTAAGGTGTAAGCAAAATGGTGCTCAATGCGGTTAGACAGAGCTAAGAATTATATATTAATAAATATACATATACCTATGTTTGAAGTGCAACTTGAAACATCTCACCTTTCATTGTTCTACCAACTCAAAAAAACATTTTTTACAAATCAAAAGTAATAATTTGTGCCTGATGAGTTGGTAGAAAAACGAAACTTTAAGTTATACTTCATATGTAGGTATATATACATATATATATAGTGTATTTAGACAGCAATCCCTCTTTGTTTCATTAAAGATACCTGACAAGGGACTGCAATTAAGTTTTTTATCTAATTTTTCTTGTGTTCATACAAGTGTTTTCTTTTTTGGGCACAAAGTGTGTAAAAACTGTCCAAAAGTCCTGCATGTCTGAATGCTTTCAGCTATAGTTTTAGCCATTATTAAAGATGATTTTATTTTTACTTCTAACTGAATGTATGGGTTGCGTTATTTATAATATATATATATATATATATATATAAAAAGTTGCAAATTAAAAAAAATAATAATGTTCTTTTAAGAAAGTATTTATTTATTTGTATATATATTTGATATTTCAGATTGGCCTCAATCTTTCTTCAGAAATAACTGTTTGTTTACAAGTAGCGTCCGTCGCAAATAAATAAATACTTTCATAAAAGAACATTATTATTTTTTTTAATTTGCAACTTTTTCTATATATACATATTAAGAAAGTATACGTGGCTTCTCATTATGCTATATATATATATATATATATCTTCAGCTAGAGGAATGTTTTATTTTGCAAACATGGTCAGCTCATTCTGACCATGTTCATAGTTGATATTATTGTTGGCATTTTCTTTTTATTATTAGGGCTACCATTACTTTTAATCTCTTTTTACATGTCAATGATGTTTTTAAGCTTGTATTTTCTACTAGTATGTTTCGGATGGAGTCTGGTAGGTTTTGGTGTGTGTTTAAATGTCCTAATGGAGCTATGGTCAGGTAGGTGTAACATGTCATCTGGATAGGCATGTAGAAGTGTGACCAATGTAATTTAGGAGTTTGGTTTGATCAGGAACACAGTTCTTTAAGGGGCATTTGAACTCGTAAATAATGTTTGTTCTTTGTAGTTTTGATTTTGCAGGTGTACTGTTATTTTTGAAGATAAGTTTATTAGCTGTTTTAATTTTTTTGTCATCAATAATTTAATTTTCTTGTTTTGATCAACTGGGGTTGTATATTTGCTTATAAGAACATATTTGCAAAATCAAAACTACAAAGATATATATATATATATATATATATATATATATATATATATATATATATATATATGGTGAACTCTCCTATTGTGAATGATAAATGATGGTCAGCAGTGAATGGTGCCTTTTGTTTTACACTTATGCATGCTAGCAGGGGCTATTGTGGAGAAAATCAAGTAAGGGAAAGCCATATTTCA
Organism: Acanthosepion pharaonis; assembly: GCA_903632075.3. Classification (NCBI taxonomy): domain Eukaryota; kingdom Metazoa; phylum Mollusca; class Cephalopoda; order Sepiida; family Sepiidae; genus Acanthosepion; species Acanthosepion pharaonis. The sequence goes on along the minus strand of CAHIKZ030004155.1, from coordinate 2,006,092 downwards.
TTTGTGCTTCAAGTGTGCAATACTAGCCCAGCCTTGCTGAGGGCGACAAAGCCACACTGACAGATGAAATTTGTTAAAGCAGGATTTTGGTGGCATCTCTGCTTCAGAGCTTGATGAAGCTGATCATGGTGCTTCAGTCTACTGTCTTCAAAACCCTTTAACTTAAGGAAACATGTCTTATACTTCTCCTTTTGTTTTGATGCTTGGACTTCCCAGGTTTTCATATCAAAGTTGAGACATTTTAAGTTGTCTTTTAATTTGTCTTTGTAGCGTAAGAGTGGACGTCTAACTGAACGCTTGGAGTTTGGTAGTTGTCCATATATCACCTCTTTTGGAAGCCTATGCTCATCCATTCTCAGAACATGACGAGCCTACCTAAGTTGTATCTTTGTTAGAATGGTTTCAATGCCTGTGATGTAGTTAACATTTCTTCAGTATTGTAATATTCTTGACTCTGTCATCCCATTTTATAACATATATAGCATAAAGACAGTGCGTATGAAAGGTATCAAGTTGATTTATATATATATATATATATATATATATAATAAATAGATAATAATATCAAATCCATAACTGGAAAGGATAATCCAAGCAGGTCTTTTTAATATAAAATATTAAAAGATGGATCCATGAAGAGAGCTCACTGTATAATATACAGACCAATATGATATACGTCAAGGAAAAACTTAACACATCATTGATGAAGCATTAAGTTTTTCCTTGATATCTATATATATATATATATATAGATAGAGAGAGAGAGAGAGAGAGAGAAATAATACCAAAATGTAATTGGTAAGGATGATTCCAAAATTGAATTTTCAGTCCTTAGGAGTACTCAATGTATGATACAGAGCAAATTATAAGAATAATTAGGAAACAAACCTAAAATCCATCGTCAGTAATAAATTTATTTTGATGCATATAAACATATTCATCTCATTAAAACTGACTACATTTTATGAAATGGAATCAATATATCCCAGACAAATATACAAAGATAAAAAAATAGAATAAAAAATCTAAGGTAAAACTACATCAAAAAAAAAAATTTGAAGTAGAAAAAAAGACTTAATATAAAGGGTAAGGGAAGGTAAAGAGATAGGAAAGTTGAATTTAAAACAGAGCTATAATAAAGTGTCAAATGAAATTCACAGAAGAAGGTGATAAAATGGTTTCTATTAGAACAGCATCATTCTTATATAATCATCAACACGCACACATATATGTATTGCCTTGTAGGCAAAGTTACATTTGTCATTTGTGTACATCTGTGGCTAGTCTATCTTCAACATTTAACATATGTAGTAGTGAGTTAACCGGGAAGTATTCCATTTAACAATGGAAGAATATTGGTATCATGAGCAGGTAGATATGATTTTTATATAGGGCTATATGAAAGGTAATGGATGTGAGGCTCCATGGCTGTATCAGATTGTGTTTCCAGACAACCGAGTCATCCAACCTTTGCTGCTGTTTCTCATCATGTTGCTGAGACAGGATCCATAGCACCACAAACTATGTATCGTGGGAGATTGAGATCCACCATGGAGAACACATATTACAGGCTTTCGGAAACAATCCAGGTATCAGCATGTCAAGTGGCCCTAGCATGTTATACATATCATAGTACCACATATAGGGTACTTCAAGAACTGCTCCTGTATCCATATCATTTGCAATGTGTGAAGAGTCTTTTGCCCTCTAATCACTCACCACAGGAAAACCTTTGCTGATGGTTTATTGCACAAACTGCCAATCCATTGTTTGTCTCTTCATTCTTGTCTATGGATGAGGCAACATTTGGAAGAGATGAAATAACAAATTTACACAACCAACATTTGTGGGCAGATCAGAATCCCCATGGTACAATGCAGGCTAGACACCAGTATCAGTTTATGATTAATGTGTTGGCTGGAATTGTAGGTGACTGTCTGGTAGGTCCATATGTTCTCTTAGCATGTCTTATGGGAGCTTTCTACAGGGACTTCAAACACACTTCCAGACCTGCTAGAGGATGTACCCCTGCTAGTACAAAGACATATATGATTCATGCATGATGGGGCTCCAGCACATTTTAGTCACATTGTTCATGATGCACTGGCTGACATCTACCATGAAAGATGGATAGGTAGGAGTGGACCGATTACATGGCCTGCATATTCTCTGACCTCAATTTAGATTAAGACCTGAGGGGCCACCTCCAAAAACTAGTTTATTCAGCAGACATTAATAATGCAGAGATGCTTCATCAACATGTCATGGAGGCCTGTGAAACCATTCAACACCATTTGGGATCTGTCAGTCAGTGATCTGGCAGGTTCATCTGTGTGTAGAAGCAAGTGGAGGACATTTTGAACATTTAATATGAATTGTTTTGTTGAGGTACAATGATGACCTTTTGGACATATGTTTATGTAGACATTTTACTTTCTTTTGGTGTCAGGAACCTGCTTCCAAAGTATGTAAAAGTATTTTGGGATTGTATCTTGGTTTGTACATTTAACAGCATCTACCATAAACTTCAAATTTAATAAGTCAAAAATGAAGGATCTGTGAACATATGTTTATACGGAATTTTGTTTTTGTTTTGGTGCAAAGAACCCATCCCCAAGGTTTGTAAAAGTATTGTTGATACACCGATTTGCTCATCACACCCTGTATATATATATATATATATATATATTACGTTTGTGTGTTTTTATATATATATATATATATATATATATATATGTCATATAGTAATTCGCCGAGCCTAGAATAATCCTCAACAGAATGCAGCGATACTCATCCAAGTATTCAAATAACCTCAGAATAGTGCCCCAAGAGTCACGACTGCATTTTGACCCTTAGTCGCTCCATCACAGAGCATTAGCTGGGTCTAGCAAGGATATACAAGTGATTTTTGGGGGTTTAGGGTAATCATAAAGTATTTTTGAGCCTAGAATAATCCTAGACAAGAATACAGAAAGCATTGGATGGCCATTTCGTCCTATTGTGGGAATCATTTTTTATTTTGCATCCACTACATGTAATTGAACCTGGACCATTTTCGATGCAACGCAAACATCATACCAATGGTACCACAAAGTAGACACAAACTAGAGTCGATATAGCAATACGCTCAGCTCCGCAGCGATACTCATCCAAGTATTCAGATAACTTTGGAACAGTGCCCCAAGAGCGACGACTGCTTTCTAGGCTCAATGAATTACTATATGATTAGCCTAAATCCCCAAAATAATCACTTGTATATCCTTTCTAGACCCAGCTAATGCTCTGTGATGGATCAAAGGGTCAAAAAGCTGTTGTGGCTCTTGGGCACTGTTCCAAGGTTATCTGAATACTTGGATGAGTATTGCTGCAGAACTGAGTGACCAACAGCACTATATCGAGTCTAGTTTGTGTCTTCTTTGTTACCAAAGCCCATGGTTCAGTTGGCATGATGTTTGCGTTGTATTGAAAATGGTCCGGGTTTGATTCTTGGTAGTGGCTGCACACTGCTGATGACTCCCAGATAGGATGAAATGGCTGTCCAGTGCTTTCTGCATTCTGTTGAAGATTATTCTAGGCTCAACAAATTACAATATAATTAGTCTAAATCCCCAAAATAATCATATATATATATAATCTATATATTATGTTTGTGTGCATGTCTATGTATAAATAAATATATATATATATATATATATATATATATATATATATATTACATTTGTTAGTGTGTGTGTACATATATATATATATATATATATATATATATATTGGTAATAATCCATTGGTATATAATTCAAGTGAATTCTATTAATACAATATAAAATATTAAATATAAAACTAATTCATACATAGAGCTCAATGTTTTAATTAAACAGAGCAACACATTTCAAATGATAGGAATTAAGATTACATTAGGTTAATGATCATTTTCACCTTGTAAATTGAAAAATCTAATGTATTGAATTACCTAATTGAATTAACCTAATGTAATCCTAATTTCTTATTGTTTGAAATATATATATATGTATATTATATTTGTGTGTGTGTGTGTATATATATATATATATATATATATTATTTATTTGTGTGTGTGTGTGTGTATATATATATATATATATATAATTACATTTGTGTGTGTGTGTATATATATATATATAACATTTTTTGTGTTTGTATATATACATATATATTACATTACATTTTTGTGTGTATATATATATATATATATTATTTTTGTGTGTATATATATATATATATATATATATATATATATAATAATCATATCATACTTTAATTTTTATATTCATTGTTCTTTCTTTTTAATATTTTGTCCATTGTATTACTTAAAAAATAACTAAGCAAGGCTGAAAATTTTTAAATATACAGATTGTTATTCATCTGAAATGATATAGTTTCGAAAAGTTAAAAAAATAAACCAAACAAAAGAGCACAATTGGCCATCTAAACCATCCAAAACCAAAAGCACAGAACTTGTCTATCAGGTTCTACCGAAAAAACACAAGACAAAAGATTTATGACTGAACAAATATTTACATTCTAGTTATGCCATATCAACTATTTCTATGAAATGTACAGCCAACACAATCTCTAGAATTTTGTTTACTGAGATTTACGAAGTTCTCTTAGAGACGTTTTCTGGGATTTTTTGGTCATGTTTTATTTTTTATGAATTCTCCCCTTCTTATAATGACACAGTTTCATGTTTTATGTATCTTGGTGTATTTTTTCTGCTTTTATTTATGTTTAGTAACTCAAGTCACTTGTAATATCATAGATAAGATTTATTAAACAAATACATAAATCTTTCATTCATTCTAATCATATATATATATATATATATATATATATATATATATATATATATATATATATATAAAATAGCAGAAGTAATTGGCATTGCCTGGATTTCATCATATCTGAAACCGTCCTGGATATGACGATAAACTACATCCAGCAGCAAGGCCTCTGATCAGGTTTTGAAGAGCATGAAACCACTTCTTAATTGCTGTTGTTCCCTGGTCCAACTTGACCCAGTGTGGTAGCACCTGTTGGGGTCCCAGGTATGGGCAAATAGTGTTTTGAACCAAGAATATGTATTCTATTCATACAAATCTATTGTAAAAATCTTGTCAGCATTAAATAAGCCATTGAGGTTGATATGTTATATAATAAAAGAGACCTAAACTCATATTTGAAATGATTACAATCACATGTTTAGATTTGATTTATTTGTTTTTTAAAGATTATCAAGCCTTTGTAAGTTATTTAAAGCCATTTTGGATTATGAGAATAAATTTTTTTGTTTTTTTTGTTTTTTTGCAATGATGTTTACCTTGTACAAGGCCTGGGAGCTATTTCCAGTAGAGTGTTATAGAGTAAAATGCACAGTTTATATATATATTTGAAGAAGATAACAGTTCACCTAGGTTAAGATTGTAGTAATTGGAGAAGCATCCACCTGGGAGTCTGTTCCACAAAGCAATGGTGTGTGGGAAAAAACTGCTTGAGTGGAACCAATGAAATACAAAGGAAATGAGGGTGATTCACTACAGTGTGTGTAACATAGCAGTTCTTAGCCATAGAGGTTAGATTTGGTGGAACAAAGAAATATAGTTTGTCTGAAGACTTTCTATGGAAATGGTGATAAAAATAATTTCTCCCCTACATAAACACAGAAATGCTTTTAGAATATCAAGTAGAATCTGAAGTCTGGGCATCTCATGCCCATATATGACAGTAGTACTCTATTTGTAAAAGTAGAGGATATCAGGAGTGAAATATTTACTGGAGCAGTACAAGGAATTGACCATTTTTCCAGCTGCTTTAGTGATGGATCATATATACAAGTTCCACTTGAGATCTGGGTTGAGTTCAAGTCCTAATAGATGCTCAAAGCACAGGGCTTCCTTGAGGGAACATCCATTCATCATGATTGGTGATAGTTTTAGGTCCAATCAATGATGTATATACTAACTAGCAGTAGAGCCTGGCGTTGCCCGGGGATGTAACAGTAAGAGATAGATCAAGTATCAACCATCATAAAGACTGAAAAATAAAATTGACAAAGATTA